>VUQR01012081.1:0-28158 GCA_015108515.1 Hemichromis elongatus
AAGACAGATGGTTTGAAAGAGGAGTTAAAGAAGCCATCTATGTCCACTGTGAACAGACATCTTTGAACAGAGGCGGTGGTTTACGACACCAACTGTCTGCCATCTATAATCCAGTTTTGAGATCCCTTCCCAGACGCCTTAACGCCCACTCACATCCTGGGCCATCTGACCTCTGGAAATCACATGATAGGGTGGGGCTAGGTTTCACACTAAGCTCACCCGAAACCATGGCTGATTGAGACCCACACCCGTGTTCACACCTCGTGTGATTAGGCAGAGGATCAGTAGGGGGTCCATTGTCCCTCTCTACGAGGGACACTCCCACAAGGCTTAAATATGGGACTCTCCACCATTTGACCCTAGAACTGAAGATGCTTCTCGGATGAGAGGTGAAACTTCTTCAAGCAACCTAAAGAAGTCCAGACGCCTTTTCTTTACAGCTCCTTAAAATACTATATACAATAGAATAAAATAGAATAATATATACACTAGAATAAAAATGGAATACAAATGCTATATACCACTGAGTAAGAAAATACAAAATTGCAACTTTGTCAGAAAAAAAAAAAAGTATTGCACTTATAGTGGTCTTATTGCACATGTGAGGGTTTTAGTGTTTGATCAGCTGCAAAGTCTTAGATGTTGTTGTAAGAGACCTAAACAAGAATTCTGACTTTCTAAAGGCGACATATTCCTGTCAAAAAGTTCAGCCCTACATGATTCTCTTCTCTTTTACATGCCACTTATCTAACAATTATTCCTGGTCTATTTAATCAATTCTGAAATCTTCATTAATTACATCCCCTACATTTGGAAAGACTTCGTCATAATGTATGCAATAGAGAGCATTGTAAAAAAAAAAAGAATAAAAAAAATCAAATACCTCAGAATAACACACTGTCTATAGTTGGAAAACTTAGCAAACTGTCTCAGCTACCGCTGTAAACTCAGTCAGCTAACTTAGTGAAACTGCTGAGTTAGATTATTAGCTGTGCGCTAACAAATCTAATGAAGATTTAAATATTTGCTGTACTACTTTGCAAGGAGTCTTCTATCTCAGACAATCACATTTCAAAATCAATATTTTTTACTTTTTAAAGGGATTTTTTTATGTTAAAAATGTTTCTATTTCGAAAAGAAATGAAACCTACTGAAAAAAAAACATAGCAAAAAACAAACAAAAACAATTAGTTAAACATTGATTTTGCCCAACAATTGGTGAGCAGCTGATAAAAGACAAGGACATTTTACTTTCACTTAAATCACACCAGCTGTTATATCAGACTAAAGACTAATATCCTCTTCATTTGGGATCATGTTGACTCCAGGAATCAAAACCTTCCAAAATTGTCTGCCTATAATTTCAATAACTTATTTTTTTTTTATTATTTAATAAATAAATTAAATTGTATTTCTTTAAGTAGCAGGTTGAACAAACTCAAGTGGGAGAAAATGTTAGTTGAACTTAAGCTACTTGAGTGAGTAGTATTTTTTTTTTTAGTTAAGTTTAATTCATTTATTTAAGTATTTTGAGTGTTTGGGTTTACAGTGTGTTATTGCAAATGTTTTTTTCATTGGTCATTGATAGCTTCAAATTAAGAATGTCTCACTAGGTATTTGTTTTGCTCAGCGAAAATGAATGGCATCACATGTGTTAGTAATCAGTGCATTGTTAAAAAAAAGTGTAAATCAACAAGCCAAGAAGCACTGAACTCAGCTTGGTTCAGATTGTTTGTGACATTTATGTTGTCAGTCAGCAGGATCATTATTCAGTCTAATTAAAAGTGCACTTATGAATGCATCGTTATATTTAGTTTGATTAAATCTGACAGTAAAGCAAATCATTTAATAATTTATTTAAATCATTTTGTAGTTCTTATAAAACATGGTTATTCTGTTAAAAGGACATGAAAAGAAACAAACAAAACGTTTAAAAATATGTTTTTGCATGTATAACAGTACTAATAATTATCTGAGTGCAAGCATCCTTACAAAACAAAACAAAATAAAATATTTACATACAATTAATGAATTTAAAATTTGAAATTTGATACTAAGCCCTCAGATATTCAAGCAGTACTAATTGCATTATAGAGCTAGCAGCAAAGGAGGGTGTTTTTTTTAGTTTTGAAATGTGTGGTTGCTCATTCTCAGCTTTGGTCTAGGCAGTTACACAGTCTCAGTGTTTGTTTGTCAGCAATCCAATTTCATCTTTCCCTTTTTTAAGACTCTTATCACTTCAATATTTATCTGAATCACATAAATGTGTACTCTGTTGCAGATAAAATTTACAAAAATATATTTTCAAAAGCACATTTATGTTGGGTGGTGCAAGGAACTATTACTTCATATTCATCAATTGCACATCAATTAATGGAAAAGCAATACATTAGAGATGAAACAATCACATATAAATTCTCAATTTAATATGTTTAAAATACTATTTCCTAATTTAGAAATATAGTCACAAGAATACATGTCTCTAGAAAATCTAAATAGTTTGTTTAAACATATAAAGAAATGAACATTTAACAAGATTTAACTGGATTTGAAAATTTTTAAACCTTAAAACTTAATTTATCCAGAAGTCAATATACTCAGGCAAGTGTTTTTGTCTTTCAGAGTCCCCTGTTCTTGAATGCTATGTTCATCTTTCCATGAGAAGCAATTGTGTGCTTTCCCCAGCACAATTACCAAACCATGACAGCCCATTTCAGCTTTGTCTAACTCCTCACTTACCATTCCAAATATATCCATTACCATGCAGATTGGTCCATTATCCTTTGCAATAGGACACTTATTTTCAAGTGAGATGTTGTGATTTTCTGCACCGTCGTGGGTGGCTTTGAAACTTTTTGTCAAGTATCTATTTGTTCCCTCTAACAAAGTCTCTCCAGACTTTATTTCATTAATTCAGTTACTTGAAAAAAATTGGTTGTATACAGTAAGATTATAATATGACTTTACAGGACCTTGAGCACTCACCTACTCATGCTTTGTCTTTCAAGCTAGCACACTGATAAATTGCCATTTCAACTGACATAGCATGTGGTCTTTATGCCACAGTGAATATTACAGTCCTGTTTCCACTGTGGTACCATTTTAAGCCATTGGTGTCCCTCCTCTAGGCGTGGTCCCCTGATCCCAGTCCTGACAAAGACCTGCCAAACTATACCTACTTCTGATCCCCCAGCTGACAAGCCAATCCATCTTCACCTGCAGAGAGTAACTTTACTCCGTTTGTCATCATTACCTGTCCTCTACCAAGGAGAACTGAAATAGATGCTAAAATGTTCACTGCTTCCTCAGTGATCATGACATTAAGAAATTCTTCATTTTAAAAATAGATAATTTATAATTTGATTGACTCATCATTTTTAAATTGATATAATATTTGTACAAGTGCAAAAATGTACAGTTCGGTCTACTTTATATTTGGAAACTGACACAAGTGTTAGCTTTTTTTTTTTACCGGTTTACGGAAACTTGTTCTAATTATAGTTATAGAATGGGCACGGACATAATTTGTAGGCTCTCAGCTTTCATTTGAGAGTATCCACATTTAAATGGGATGAAGGGTTCAGGAGTTTCAGCTCCTCAACATGTGACATGATTTGGGTGTGCATGGCTGCCAGTGGCACTGAGATCCTAGTGTTTATTGATGATGTGACACAGGACAGAACCAGCCGAATGAATTCAGAAATACTGTCTGCTCAAATCCAGCAAAATGCAGTCAAATTGATTAGGCAGCATTTCATAATACAGATGGCCAATGACCCAAAACATTCAGCTAAAGCGAGCCAGGAGTTTATTAAAGCAAAGACGTGGAATATTCTTGAATTCAGTCAGAAATCAGTCACCTGATCCTAACCCAACTGACCATCAGTTTGACTTGTTGAAAACTAAATCTTGGACAGAAAAGCCTGCAAACAAACAACAACTGAAAGTTGCTGTAGTAATGGCCCAGCAAAGGATTAGAAAGGAGGAAACCCAGCTTCTGGTGATGTCCACGAGTTCAAGACATAAGGCTTAGAAATGAACGAGGTTTTTTTTCAGTTATTTAATTTGTCCAATTACTTCTGACAACTTTTAATGAAAGGATTGCTTTCCTCAATTTTATTATATGTAATTTTTAATCTTTTTGTTCAACCAGTGAAACAAAGCTGAAAGTTGTCTCTGTCCAAATATGTATGGATTTTACTGCATATATTTAGCACACCATTTTTTTCTTTTACAGAAAAGAGTCCATATCAGTGCAAAGGCGGCAAAGTCTAACTGTAATAATTTAATTCTGTACAGTATATTTAGAGGGCAAACTGTTAGGTCCTGAATGTTCACACACTACCACAGAGCCAATAAGCAGTGTCAGGTTTGCAGCACTAACAGGATTAAGCACCAAGACTTTATGTCTTTTACAGCCGCTGCCAGGCACAGGCCTGGGAATAATGGGATCAGTTTTAAAGCAGTTCATCATGGAAGAAACCACCTCTTCTCATTTTAGCTCAATGTAAAGGGCTACCATTGCATATGAGCACACAGAAACATGAGAATAAATTGCAAACAAATAATGACATCATGAGAACATATATATATATGAACGCATCCGGCGTGCTAAGACAAAATTTGCATGTGTGGTAAGAATTCCAAGTCTAATTGCAATGAGAGCAAAGATTTGTAAATAGGGGTCCCAGTCAATCACCCATGCACTGTTAATGACAGTATTAACTAAATGAAGTTCACAAAGTCTTTACTAATTGGAACAGTTTCCTAATCAGAGGGCCTGCACTGTAAACTAGACCTGTCTGTCATCCTCCATGACTTATGAGCCTGGTTACTCTACACCATAATACATTTATAACAAATTGTTTTCTCATGCTCATATTGTCAACATGTTACTAAACAGTTACTTATCGCACCTAGGGCAGCAGAATTGGATACATTTTCTATTCATTTAGAGTACTTTTGGTCGCAGTGAAACAAATGTACGTTAAGTATCTACCTCTTTATACTTGTATTTGAAAATTCTCCTTAAAACTATGACACTGGAGAGTAAAGAGGTGGGCGATGAATCCTTACACGTTTATCAGCAGCTTCCACATCCTATATTTGTCCTTTGAGCTGTTGGTAGTGAAACCATAAAGCAGCTGTTTGGACTTACCCAGTACACCACATAGAATATGTAAGTATGTAACATCTGTAGTACTGACATAATGGCTTAACAAAGTTACAGTGAACCTTAATGTGGCCAATTCAGTGAACGTGAAATGACGACAAAGGTACACAGAACACTACTCTGAACATATTTCAGTAATTAAGCTTGATGCTTCATTAGGGCTCAGTCATACATTACGAAGCAAAAATGTGAATCTTTGGTTTGTAACTACAGATATATTCCAATGTTTCACAAAGTACATCAATATCGACGCCTACAGTTTTATCATAATGAGGCACACGGAGTTTCTAAATGAATTTTTCTTTTAATTTCAGGTATTCTTAATTAGCAATAAATCCTCCTATACGCAACTCAGTCAAACTCAGATAAATGTGATCTCATCACCTTACTGTCTGTGTTTGGCGCTTGGTTGGTGCTCAGTTTCACAGCAGACTGTTTGTTATAAAATCATTATAAATCACTGACCAATTATTGTTAATTTTGACAAGAAAGGTAAGTGGAACAAAAAAAAGCTGTGTTGATTCTAAGAATTTAAAAAAAAAGTCTGATCTAAACTTGTAATCTCCCAATAAAAGTTTCTTATTCTTGCAAAAGCAGCGGTAAAATGGATCTTTCGCACGTGTCACATTGCTGAATCAACTAAACACTGCAAAATCTGAAATTCTAGATCTTCCTTGGAAGCTGTCCATCCGGTAATAATAATAAGTTCATTTAGTACACTGAGTTTAGCAAAATACTCAGAGGGGAACCACTTTAAATGGAAATCTGACTGGTGGATTCAAAGGTGTATCAAGAAATTTGATACATTGTGTTTAAAAAAGGCTTTTGAAATGCATGATTGAAGAATTACTCCCAGCAAGAGAAAGAATGACACAATCAAATTCCCCCTATAATCTCACCAATTTCTGACCCTCTTTATCACAGTATCCATCAGTATTGTTTTGCACTGTTTGGATAAACATGGGAAAATCATTCCCGAGGGCATAATGATTAGCCCAATGGAATGGTAATGAAATACAGTACCTGCTTGAGAGAGTGCCTGCTTTATTACTCTATTATACATGAAAGAAGCTGAGGGCTCTTAGAAGCCCTCTTTCAAAGCAGGAATCACTACCTCACATCTCTCTCATGCCTGTTTTCATTCAGGACTCATTAATTGCTGTTTATTTTGCATCATTTGCAAATGAAATGAAAGCCATTCCTGAATGGGGAATGGGGGATATTATTTGTCAGTTTTACTCTTTGTATGCATCTTGAGAAAATATGATTTGAAGTGAAAAAGAGCCATTTAAATAGTAATGTATACATTTTCAGAAAAAAAACTTTAATTTTTAAAATGAACTAAAGGAAAATCTATCTGTCCTTAAAATGAAGACATTTTACTAGTCTTTTACTAGTTGTTTAAGTTTCCTTTAATGCTACCGTGAAGGAGTTTGGCTTGAGTGCTTTAAAATTTGATAGGAACATTTATCTTTTTCTATGGAATAGCTTTAATATGCAATATGGTATTTGTTTTTGAAAGGACCATTATTAAATCTGCATTATTGAAAAATAATTTTGTTTATTTCAAAAGGTAATGATTAAAATATATTTTTGATGATGGGGCTTTTGCTTTTAATAGGAATTTGTCTTTAATGCTAAGATGGTAAACATGGCATGCTTTATACCTGCTGTTCATTAGCACAGTTATTCACTGTTAGTCTTGTTACTCTAAATTATTACACTCTAGACATAGAGGAGTCTGATACCAAGACACTGTGAAAATCGCAAGGAAAAAAATCCCAAAACACACCTAATTTAAATATTAGGTAGAGTCTGCACAGAAGGTGAAATGTCAGCAGAAGATGTGCTGAGCAGGACAAGCAGCACCTTTGATGCACTTTCTGCACCTACACTGGACGCGATCAGGCAAGGTATTGAGCTTTAGTACAACCACAATTTAGAAACACTCAAGGTCCAGCGCACAACCACTGTTTGCCTATAAATGCAGGGAAAAATGGATTTGTTTTAGGTTGCTTTTACAGTTGCATGGCACAACAAATAGATAGTAACACGCTGTTTTGTAAGTTCAAAGATAAGTCATTAAGTGTGATTGGAAAACACAACTTTCTCTTCCTTCAAAATAAATAGCATTTCTTTGAACGTGTGTTACCTAAGACAATAAAAATCATAAATTGTTGAGTGTGGCAAGGTGTAAGGTGAAAGTATAGTCATATATCAAAAAGCACTATAAAGAGGCAGCACTTAAATTTGGCACGATAACAGGGCGATGGCAGAGCGGTTGTGCAGATGCATCACATTTCTCCTGCAGCATTGCATGTGTAACAGCATACGGCCATAGATAACACTCAGCTTACATACAGCCTGGCACAGGAAGCTTATGGTATTTTATGACGAAAATCAAAATTCACATTGACACAGCTAATAAAAGTTAAATAAGATGAGTTTTAATAAGACAATGGCACATCAGTAGTGACCCTGCAGTCCTTGGTGCTGGGATAAAGAGTCATTAGAGGGCAAGGACATAGAGGAGTAGCAGCCAGGTGGTCAAAGGTTAGTACAAGGTTAGAGATGCAACACACCCAGAAGACGTGTAGTGCAATCCTGAGTATTACTGATGGGAGAAATGAGGGTTGTGTTGCTCCCTAGGCTGAGGGAAAAACAGGAAAAATGTAAAATGCATCAATTTGGGAAGGCCACAGACAAGGGCATGAGTTGCAAAGGGCAAAAAAGAGGTGGGGATAGAACATGCAGAAGCTAGAGCCAGAAGTGAGTCACTGCAATCCAACGGTTTCACTTTAGCTTTAAATGTTTCATTTCACTTGAATAGTGCTTTTGGTGGTGTGAGGGGCGAGGTAATGACGCAGCCTTTAGGGTGTGTGTTGAGCAGAGCAAGGTCATGGAGAGTGAAAGAAGGAGACGGTGATGCAAATTATGTAAGTAATTTTTAGAGCCCGCTTTTAAAAATAGCAACTGTGTTTGATTCCTTAAAATAAGTAGACAGACCACAGACCACTCCAGGGAAGTGAAGGAGAAAGACCTACCATCTGTTGACTCTTTAGAAGTCAGGGTGAGATCAGTTGGAGAACAGCACCCACACAGACAGTTAAAGTCTAAAGCTATTCGTTATATGAGGGAGAAACTGTGCAACGATGTGTTCTGTCCTGGTTCAGAGCGTGTTTGTGCAGCAGTTTGGAATAGGTTGTCAGTGTAATATTAGGGGTAGTTTGGTGCACCTACACGGAACAGCAGCAGTCTCTTACGTGTGTGATAAAATTATTAATCAGTATTTCACTTCCATGCAAGCATCAAGTCATAGTGGGGGAAACATTTTTGGGGAGAAAACATGTCCTCGGTCTCTGTGCTGTCTCAGTACGCTTCTGTGCTGCAAATATCTTTTCATGGCATGAAGCTCGTAAGCATTGTCAGATTACAATACTGCATAAGAGAGCATACAGTACAGCCAATAATTCAAATTCTTCACCAAGGTGAAGGTACTTGAATTATATGACAGCTGGTGCCGTTTGCTCTGAATTTAAAGCAGCGTTATTCACAGACAATTGCCAACCTGTGGTGAGTCCTTGGCAACAAGGCGCAAGAACCCCATGGTAGGTACATGCAAATGGTTAAAGGAAGAAAGAAAGATGTACATCATTTTTTAAACCACTACTGCTGGATTTCTAATTATTTTCTTCTTGTTCCCAAGCTTAAAAATGATAACTTTCTGTCACTGTGGTCTCAGTGATATGCAGAAGGTACTTTATGTGTCAAAGTGGACAAGACAACTGGGTCGTTTTTTGAATGTCCTGGATTATATTGTGAAGGGGACAGGTTTCATAATCTCTATCCACAAATCTTTGGTGCCTATACAGCCAAATGATATTGCAGAGACGAGTGTCCGATTGCATAGATGACAAAAGATATTTGATGCCTGGGAATGAGAACATTTTGGAGTTATATATTTTTCTGCAAAATACTTAAAAATAAACAAAGTTTTGCTCAGAAAGGTTTTCACTTCAATATCCCATCTATAGTTATGTGCTTTAGGCAGCACTGTTAGCAAGGATTTCTTACATAAACAGGGTTTGGGCTCAAAGATAGATTGAGCTCTTCTGTAATGACTTAAAGCTTTCTCCCTGGTATTCTTAGGTAATGCTACATATGTCAGCCAGGATGCTCTTGAGGCAGAAAATCTTAAGAGTTTCACTTAACTGGCTATATAAATCATCAAAGACTCTATGTGAACAGGTTTTGCCCACTAACTGAAATTCTCAGATGCTAAATGGAGTTGACAAAAACTTTATGTAATTACTAGAAAAGCTTCTTGCTGTGAACATTTGTACAGTGCTAATGACTACAATATGGTATTCATTAAAGAGGCAAATGGACAAAGTTAACGTTAACAGCAGGTGAAAATAGGAAAGCTAGGAAACGCTCACAAGCACACCAGGGGAAACTTGTGCCCTGTTAACCTCTCCTTATGTGTAGGTGGTTGAGAATTGGGACTTGGAGATCAGCCAAACAACTGACCATCTTCTTCTGTTACCAGGGGGAAGTAAGACAGTTATCTATGAGGCATTTGTTTAAAGATTTAAAGATTTTAAAAGATTCAGTTGTATTCATGAAATCACAAAAAAGTAAAAACATGCATGAAAGTAGCAGAAAGAAGAATATTTAGCAAAATAGAAAACGTTGCTTTAAAATATCACTATGAATACATCAAAAGAGAAATGTAACCGTGTATTTGTAGCTGCAAGGCTAGACAGAAAAACATTTCATATTTGTACGATAAAAAATAATGTTTTACATTATTGTATGTCAGACTCTTGTATCTGACTTTTTACTTGTGTAACCAAAATCGATCAAAAACATGCAGTCAGACAAGATTTCCTTCTGAAGTGTAGATTAGCAGACTTACGTATAAAAGTGTAAACCCAAAGCATTCAAGTGATGTGGAGAGGATCTCATATTTCACTATTTTACTGTTCTTCAGTCTTCAGTTATAGTTTTCATAAACTGAAAGATAGCTTCAAGGATATGTTGTTAAGCATCACATCAACTCAATTTACAATATATTCACCACATTTAAGTTTGAAAAATAAATGATTTTATTGTGTTTTTCAACTCTGATGCAAAATTAAATTAAATTATTTTTGTTTTAACCCCCCCAAAAATTTGACATATATTTTGTGTTCTGACACAAAACATATGAAAAAATATTCACACTGAAAGAAATGGGGCAAAATGAACAGCTAGACAATATCAAAAACAGGAGCATAAATTCTGCTTCAAACCTACAAACCCCGAAATTTTTACCACATGGACTATTTTTCCTCTTGCTTGACAGGTAAAAACATATGTTATGAAAGCAGATTCTTAGCAACCGCACAACCTCATGTGATCCACAGATAATCTTCCATGTGTGTTTAAGTACTATAAAAGCTCTGTCATGTTCACAGAAGGGGCAGTTTTACAAGGTTACATTGTAATGAGTCTCTTTGCCAGACCGGCCTCTCATCTGATATGTTCCTGGTGCTGCTGTTAGGAGCCCAAGCCATTCTATCACTGTGTATACAGAGCTAGCCAGGTCCATCGTTAATACTGCTCTTATCTTTGTTTCTGCCATGATTTCCATCCAAGCCTTTGTTATCAGTGAGACCCATATCAAACTGTGTCTGTCTTGTTGGGACATACAGCAGAAGATTTGCTACTAGGCACAGTGTCTGTTAACTGTTGCCTACTGGCCAACAGAAGACACAGCAACCTTGACATTAATGATTCAATGAGCACAGTAATTGAGTGCCTTTCTCATTTCCTGGCAGCTACAATACAAACCTGGTGGTGGGGAGACGGGAGAGATACAAGAAGGAGGATAAGAGGGTGAAAGAGAAAGGCTTACAGTATGAAGAAAACCCCTAAAAGTAGCAAGGGAAGATAGGAATACGTAAGGAGTATAACACATGAAGGAAAGGAAATGAGGAGGCAAAGTAAAGTGCGAGGAGAGGATCAGAGGCAGAGGACAACGGGGAGAGAGATTGCATTAGCTCATCGTCCCGCTGGGCTTAGCTGTGCTCTGAGGTTGACAGTCCTGAGAGCTCCTGTCCTTCAGCCTTCCCATGTGCTTGTAGCATTAACTCCTACTTACCATAGTGGGCCAAGCTTTCAGCGCTGCCAGTCCTTTTACTTGCTTCAGAAATAATATAGGACGTGTGCTGTAATTCCTATCATGGGCTTGGTTAAGATTTGCTTTTGCAATTCATCATTTAAATCTATTATTCGGCTAGTTCTAGTGTACAAATATGGACATTTTGCAATAGACAAATCATCAGCGCAATCATCGCCCCACCCCTTTTTATACACACACCTGGATTTCTGTGGTTTCAATGACAGTAGTGCCGAAAAAAATTAGTGAACAAGAGTTTTCTTCAAATAAAAGTGTTACCCAATAATGACCCCACATGGAAAATATGGAGCACAAAATGTATTCCTGTGAGGACCTCATTTCATTTCATTTCTATACAAAACTTCCACCTGTTTCATTCAAACCATTGCGTAAACAAGATTCACTGCGTGCATTTCTTAGCAACAACAAGTGTATGAACACAAATGTGTTCTTGAAACAGCTTTTTTCCAAAAAAGGCTGTTTCCAATTATGTTAATATTTATATAGCTTGACAGTTACACATTAAGGTTTCTGCTCTGTGCCTTTCTAATTTCCTCACCACAATAAAACATTAAACCAACTATATATTTACACTGGGACTATCCAACAGACTATTCAAACAACCTAATTAGTTTCCACCAGCTATAGACCATTAAATTAACTAGAAAAAGCTAAATTTCACATAATTGTATTCTCTTCTTCGGTGGATGTACATATTAAATTTCTGCCCGAAAGGTTGGTGTTAGGGAGTGCTTCTCAAATGTGTTTAGCTCCTGAAAAAAAGTTGCATACAGTTTTAGCACACTTTCTTAGGCTGACCACAGCTGTTAAAAAAAAAAATGAATGGGATCATTAGCAATATAGGCTCAACTGAACTACACTAATCATACATTTTATCAGTTACACCTTGATGCATATCTCCTAAATCAACAAATCCCAATGGGTTAAGATCGGGTATTATGTTTATAAACCCATCCAGAGGTTAAATAAGCTTTGTGATATGGTTCGTTTTCCTCCTGAAAGTAACAATTAGCATCTGAATACAATGTAGGCTGCAATGGGGTTGGATAATGTAATAATGTAAAAATGGGGTTGGACATGGTCAGCAAGGTCAGGTAGGATGTGCCATCTAAATTAAGCTCAGTTGCTAAGGGGTTCAAAGTGTGGAACAATAAATAAATAAATAAAGCGAACACACCATGACACTGTTAGCACCATCCCGAATTTTTTATACAAGGCAGGATGGATTCTTGCTTTCATGCCATAATATGATTTTGAATAAGTCTACAGACTACTGAGAAGATGGATTAAAACATGGTCTAGATGTAAATTAAATAGTAATAATATTTTTTGTGAATTTACAGTGTAATTGGAGTGTATTATTATTGTATTAGTGTATTATTTTTGATAAAAAATAAATCTTGTGGGAACTATTATTTGAAGACAGATATTTATTCTATGTCGCTACATATAAACTAATGGAAAAAAACAACCTAGTAACACAGCAAGCCATATAATAAATTGCCGGTTCACTGTGTGTATGTCACGTTTTCCCTCTAAAGTGTGAGATGGACACACATGTAGAAGTTTCAGCACCAGCAGGGGGAGATTTTAAAGCCAAGGAGTGGCTAGTGATCAAGGAAAGTATGAAGAAAATCCCAGGGTCCCTCTATGGCAGAAACAATAAAGCTAATTGGCTACTATGCATTTATACGTAAATGTGTTACTAATGCCTCTCGAAATGCCTTCACCAGATTATTTTCACGTTGGCTTGCAATAAAATATCTCCCTCTGCTAGTACTGCAATTTACTGTAACTTCTGCATTCATGTCTATTTCACGCTTCGGAAAGGCAAAGCGTGACATACACACGGTGGACAGGCGTGTCTAGTACACACTTTTCCGTGATTTCGGGTTGTATGAAGTCCCACTTCCAGGGGTATTAAAACTGTCATAAAACCCCCGCTTTATTCAATATTATAAAGTTTACGTTGCTCATATAAAGATATTGTTTTCTGGTCTTTGGTGTTTAATTTTAGGAAATATGAATATGAAATGCAGTAGAAGCAAGTGGCATTTTGTAATACAGGTTAATATTATACTGCTGGGCTTATGGTTTTATCTGCATGGGGTGACAATCTGTTTAAGCATCACCAGCTAATAAGGTTTTTTCTTGGTCAATATGATTTAAACAGAGGTGAAACGGCTATCGTAATTTCCAGAATATAAGGTGCACCGGATTATAAGGCGCACTGTCAATGAACGGGTCTGTATTCATATATAAGGCGCACCGGATTATAAGACGGATAAACACAGGAACCCTCACATTAACTTTTATCGAGTGTAAAAAAGTTAGCGTTCATCCTCCAGCTTCACTGTTTATGTTAGGCTAACATAGCTGTCTCGCTAGCAATCAAGTAGCACATCATTACATGGCCTGTATTTTATATTGCACTTTACTAGTCCCTAAGGACCTCAAAGCGCTACATCACAGTCATCCACCCATTCACACACTGGTGATGGCAAGCTACATTGTAGCCACAGCTGCCCTGGGGCTGCCGGACACTGGCGCCACCAGTCGGCAATGGGTGAAGTGTCTTGCCCAAGGACACAACGACCGAGACTGTCGGAGCCCGGGCTCAAACCGGCAACCTTCCGATTACAAGACGAACTGCTAACTCTTTGAGCCACGATCGGCCCTATTATTTATCAGCTAGCCCAACTTCAGTAACCCCTATAAATGATTTTAAGTGTGCCTCTTTAGTATATTATTTGACTGTAAAAACATGGTGGGTGCACTAGGTGTGCAAGGTTCAGTATTATCACAATCCACTCAAAGTGGTCTAATTCCAGGCATGTTATTGTGAAGGAATGCTTTTGTGGCCTGAATATTTAAGAGTTAGCTGGTCTAATGTGTCCATTACTTGCTGAGGGAATTCATCATTGCTGTTTGAATCCAGCTTTTTGGATTCCTCCTGCAGCTAACAGAGATATCATCCACCTTACTCTGGCTGTGGAAAGTGAACAGATCCTGAGAACCTTCTGCAAAACTTACTGGAAATTAAATTGAACACTTTCGCTAACATCTGTTTTCAGTGTGCTAAAAGGACAGAAAATCTTTACCATTTAATACAGCTTAAATTTTAGATTCATTGATTTTTCCACTGTTTTTTTTTTTTAAATCTGCTTTTTTCTGTCATTCTAACTTTCACCAGTTTGCCCTTAATGGTATCAAATTGTTGTTGACTAATCCTGCTTTTATTAGTGCTTTTGAAAGATACAAATGTTGTGGGGTTCCAGAAGACCCCCGTCAAAATCATCCAATTCTGCCTATGCAGTTTAAATAAATGAAACTCTTTTCAGTTAATATTTGCCATGGGCCCAAAATTAAAGAATCATATGCCATCAAGAGGGGTAGGGTCCTCTGTCAGTCATTTAAATGATGAAAGACACAATTGCTGCATTTATCATCTGGTGCCTTTGCTGGGAACTTCCCACACTGGAAGTTATCAGAATGTTGGCAATGTTGTCAGATCTCCCTGGGACATGTGGGGCTGGCCATGCTGGCCATGAAAAGGATCCTTGATATTGCTACATTACAAGCCCCAATCTGAGCAGAAATGGCCATCCTGGGAGTGAGGAAACCTCTATCTGCTGATGTGACTGTCCAGCACTAGGCTGGAAAATCTACTAGAAAAAGGTAACATAGACAGGAGCGTATCAATTATTTGCTTCTCTTGTCATGTGTGAGAATGCGCTGAGCATAGCATATAGTGTGCTATAACTGCCTTTATCTAGCTATGGCTGTTTGTTTTGTTTGTTTTTTTCAGTGCAACTGTAGTGAGAACTTTATTCAGACAAAGTCACACTTGTTCCCAGTAGGTGCTTGTCTCCACCAGGACTGTTCTTTGTCAAAGTTTCTGTTCATACCTTATGGACAGAATTTCTAGGCATAGTCAAAGGGTCAAGAGTGTCAGGTTTTGGTGGACTCGGGATCTCATCTTTGGTTTTTGCAGACAATGTACAATACAATGCAATATATTTTATTGTCCCCTCAGGGAAATCACATCAGCAGATAGAGGATTCTTCACTCCCAGGAGGGTACGTCGGCTACTGGTTCTCTTAGCTTCATTAGGCAGTGACCTCCAGCTTGCACTGGAATGGTTTGCAGCTGAGTGAAAGCAGCTGAGATGAGAATTAGCCTGAGGCCATGATTCTCAGGTGGAAAAAGCTGAAGTGCCCACTCTGGGTCACGGATAAGATGCTGCCCCAAGTGAAGGAGTTTAAGTATCTTGGGTGCTCACGGGTGAGGGAAGAAAGGAGCAGAAGACTGACAGACTGACTAGTGCTGATGCTGGTCTTTTGTGGTCAGAGCTCAGTCAGTCCTTAGAGCCTCAGAACAAACCCACTACTGACCACTACAACTTGACTGGAACAGTTGGGTTGATACAGACACTGACCAGGATGCCCCCCTGGATGCCTCCTAAGTGAATAAAATATCAACTTATGTTATTATAATGAGAATAATTCCAACTACAGGAAGAAAATGACCATTTTATTGCACTGCAAGTTATCTTACATTAGTTTTCACATTATTACTGGTATCCAGGTGATATAGTGGCGGGGACAATGTATCAGTGTCAGAATTTATAATGGATGATAAATTGAAATTTAATTAAATAAAAAAGAGATGGGAGAAACAAACTTCAACCACGCTATAATGATGTTGATGTTGCATGATCTGGTTTCTATGCGAGTTATCTGTTGGCAACACATTTTGAAAACCACAAATATAAAAACCAGCTGATTCTAGAAGTGTTGTGTATAATCTATTAGATGTTGTGACAATTAAGAACAATAAAATTATTCCAAAACGGCATTGTCATGTTATCTTAGTAAGGACTTGTTAATTTTACACTCGACAAATATTTTGAAAATCTGTTAATGTTTCATTTCTCTAGAAGGAAAATCTATTGGATTATATAGAAGTGGTGTATTGATCAGGCTCTAATTATTAACCCTTGATAGTACCCTGATGAGCAAATTTCAGATTAATGGTACCTATCTAAAAAACAAGGACCATACCAAGCTATTACTTTAGTCAATATTTTGCTAATTACATGATGACATTAATATGACCTCTTTAGTACTCTGGTATTAGCGCACTATAATAATAATAATAATAATTAAGGTTAATAATAATAATAATAATAATTAAGGTTAATAATAATAATAATAATAATAATAACAATAATAATAATAATAATAATAATAATTATTATTATTATTTTAAAGGTCTAATAAGAAATGGTACCCATCTCTATTGTTTATATTATGATAAATGAAGAGATGTTAACAGACCATGGTCACTTCCGCATTCAAGTGATAAAAATCACTCGGATAGGGAAGTTACGAGCACCATAAAGAAAAGTTTCTAGTGGAAATAGTAGTTGCAGCTCCCAATCCTAATTTCTCTGTACATAAATTGTCACTATTTACATGAACAAAGCAAGTTCAATTAATTCATATTTGGGCTGGGAATGTGTTCAGTCTCTCTGTAAAAACAAATATTAAATTATACTGATCACTCCTAATATGTAGGTTTTAGCTGCTTGTGTTTATTTATATGCTTTTCTTTCTTCTCTGTTTGATATTGTTACCCTTCAAATAAGACCTGCCATGTTGCATTACTTTAACCGAAACACGGAACCTACAAGCGTCAACAAAGTTCAGGGGGAAAAACTGACAACACAGCCATATCGAAACAGAAGACCGTTAATTAATTGCTTGAAACATGTTTGTTTGCCTGCAGAAGCAGCAGTAGTCTGCACTTCCATAAAGCCCTAAAAAAAAATGCTAAAAATAGCAACATGTAACTCAAAATGCTAATTTATACATAATTCTCCAAATGTCTGTTGCATTACATATAGTGAATAAAGATTCCAGATTATCTTAATAATTTTTTAAAATTTTTTGTAAATTATGGTGTCTAGAAACGTACGTATATAAAGCTGCCACATGCACATATTCTAATTATGATTGACTTTGAGGTAAATTTTAATGATTGATGGGAATATCGAGCCTTTAGTTTGGAAACAGTGAATGATGTGTTGTTGTTTATCCTTCGAATTAGTACATTTTCTACTCCAGTTGATGAGTAGGTTCGACATTTTCTGTCCAAACCTGACTTAAAGCAAGATATTCTTTGAGTGCTCTGGAATATTTATACCCTACACCAGGCAGAGCCTTAAAAAAAAAACAGACACTGGCTGAGCGTTTGGTTTTGTCTGACTTTGTTTTCGTACTAAATCAAGGCTTTTGTCTATATTTTATTCAGCTTTTTCACACATAAAGTGATGATGCAATAGCATATACAGTCTGTGGATGTTGTTGATCAAACAAATACACCTGAAAAACATTAAATTAGATGAAAAAACATGAGTTTGCTTGTCAGTTTGCAGGGTCAAAAAGATATTGACGGGCTAGCTTTACATGTAATGGAGGCCAGAGGTTCAATTACCCTTACTTGTATTTTTATTAATTTAACTAGTTGATACTTAAAAAATATCTAATGGAAAAAAACATACATTTGTGGTTACATATTGTTTATTAGGTTTATTTGAGCTAGTATTTAAGTGACTTCTTGTGAAAGGTGAAGGGACAGACAGAGAGACTGGCCATCCTACCTTTGTCAGGAAAAAGAACCTGTTCACATTTCATCATTATCATTTGTCTGTAACCTCAAATCTTTGTATATGTAAAAGAAAAAAAAAAGAAGTGTGTTAACAGTAGTCACCTTTCCTGGTTGCTTCTTTTGCAAGATGTGAAGCAAAACGGTCTATGCTGCTTATCAGCCTCCGGTGCAAACCAAAGTGCCTGGTTAGGGGATTGTGGTTAAGGTGTTTTAATTGATATATTGGTGGTTGAAGTCTATATGTTATTAAAATTATTTATAGGACTTGGTAAAAATATAAATGTGTCTTTCACGTGTTGTATTGTGGTTTGATGTTTGCTTATGTGGAGATTTATGGTTTCATTTGGTTTTGCTAACACCTAGACTTGGGGTATTCCAGATGCTCTCCTGAATCAGGTAGAGTAGAAAAGGAAGCCAGTTGCTTTTAGAAAGGTTGTTTGGGTTATTAGCTGTGTGTTGGTGCGTCGATGCATGTTCTCTTTCTCTCTCTGTTGATGAATACATTTTATTCCAGTCTCGTATCATTTTCTTTGAAGTAACCCATGGCCGCCAGCCAAAACTAACAGGGCATATAAATAAATATAATTCATTCAATTTTATTTTATTTATATAGCACAACATCACAACAACAGTTGCCTGAGGGCACTGAATACTGTAAGGTAAAGACCCTAGAATATTACAGAAAAACCCAACAATGACATGATCATGAGCAAGCAACTTGGTGAAAGTGGGAAGGAAAAATTCCCTTTTAGTAGTTAGAAACTTCAGGCAGAACTATGCTCAGGGAGAGGCAGCCATCTGCTGCCACTGCTTCTTGGCAATCAGAGAAAAAGAGAACAAAGACACACTGTGGAAGAGAGCCAGAAATGAATAAAAACTAAGGATTAAGAGAGTAAAAAAAGCAAGTGAAGAAGAAACACTTAGACCTATTGCAGCCTAACTAACAGAGGATTTAGTGTCACCTGATCCAGGTCTAAACAAATGCTTTCTCAAAAGGAAAGTTTTAGGCCTAATGTTAAAAGTAGAGAGAGTGTTTGTCTCCCAAATCCATATTGGGAGCTGGCTCCAAAGAAGAGGGGCCTGGCCTTTAGCAATAGTAAATTAATATAATTTACTATTATATTAATTTAGGGTGATGACTTGAAGTTTGCTGCTGCCAAAAACAAAAAGTTATTGCACTACTTTTTTTTTCAAACCCAATATGCACAGGAACTATTACGCTAACCTGTCATCGATGCTTTCATTTCACATATCGCATTCTAAACAGTACTGTTATGTCAAGTTTTAAAGTGTTACTGTGCATGAAGTACCACTGGAGAACTGTGAATCTATCCTTTATGTAGAGCTAACAATTTCTCTTACATGTTTTGAGTCCCATTGTTCTCTTTGTCTCAAGTCAGACTAATTTTTCATGCTTCATGAAGCTTTGAATCGATTAAGACTATGACTATAGCCCCATAATCATAGTTTCATAGCAGAATCTGGCGATAAACAGATTGATAACACACAAAAGTCATATATCACATCAGCTGCACATTGCGTAAGCGAACAAATAAAAGATAAATGGGCCGGGGAGTGTGTGTGTTTGAGTATGGTGCTATGCATCCATTCTCAGGCCAGACCGTCTGACTCAGCCGCCTGTCAGCAGGACGAGGCAGATGGGAGACATAAAACGCTCCATGCCTTGACAAGGTAGTCTGTCAAAGTTAGGGAGAACAGTCACAGGGGTAATGTTTTGACAAGGCATTAAATGTCTCCTTCGCAGACGCCCTGTATGTCATTCTACTAGATTGATGTACAGATACAGATGGCTGTATAATGCATGCCTATGGAGATTCCTGTATGCTCATGACTTGGTTTTTGTTATTCTCTGACCCACATTTACTTCACATAGCTAATGACTGTTCCAAATCCAAATTTACTGACTCCTAAACACCTCAAAGTAACTAGATAATTTCTTTATTTTATCTCTCACACTTCCTTTTATTTTCAACAATACATTTAAACCAAGTCTTGCTTCATTTTTTTCATTTCCACTGTACATTTCGATCATGTCTTTTAAAGACTGCTTTGTAATATAGCCTGATTATCTGCCATTAGTTTTCTTTTTAGAGTTCACTGCACTAAACACTGTTGTGCAGGTGCTTAATTTGTTCCCTCTCCTCTTTCCTCCAGTTTTCTTTCACCCTACTCAACAGTGTTCCTCTCCCATACACAGGTATGTCAGAGTTCAGATATCTCAATTCAGGGTGAAACAATTATATCCAGTCTTTGCCACAGGCCATGCCCTGAGCTCCCACAGACCTTTTACCCCGCATCTGTCCATAATGATCTGTTTGGTTACCAGGTCTTTTTTTTTCAGAATTCTTTTAAATGATTGGACACCACCTGGGGCGATGCCCGAAGTAATGTGATGCATTTTAGTGTGGTTATTTACTTTTCTACTGTAATGCTCTAAAATAGATAATTATTTACACTGCACAGAGCTCCTACAGAAACTAGACTTTGCTGCAAATGCTGCAGTTCTAAGATTAAAGTGCTTAGAAATAGGACGCCGTCAAAATTATGTTTGCATGCTTTGTTCACTTAAGCATTTTTACAAAGTATCAGTTCATAAGATTTATGTTAACAAAGGTCTGAGCTTTCATTCTTAGGAAGGTGGCCTTGTTGGTAACCTGTGTGTGAAATGGGGCTTCACTGTACGGTAGTGAGAGATCCCTCAATACCCACAGAGTAGCGATCAGTGGAGAAAGTAACATGTACATGTGAGAAGTAACAATACTGGCATGTAGCTACAGGTACTGTGAAGTAAATGGCAGGAGTGGTAGTTAAGTTATTGAAGACAGCCATAAAGTGTCTCAGTAGGATCAAGCATCAGTGTAACAGTTATCCAAGAGCACTGTGCATTGTGTTTGCTGCTTCAGGAAAGGAAATAAAGGCCCTTTTTATGCAATGTTCCAATGGTGTCTCATAGCAGAACACATTGTAAGATACTTTGGGACATATGCAGATAATATCTAGGACAGCTCTTATTCATTGTGAATAGGACCCCATATTTCAGTCTGGTGCTGCATGCTGAGCTATAGAAACTGCAATGGAACACACCGACATTACAAGGAAATTTGAGAAATGCTCAGTTTTATGCTGATGTTCTCTGGTACAATAACAAAAAGCCTGTTGTACTCATTGCAAAGCTCACAAAGCAGAAGCATGATTGTTTTTGCGGAGTAATAAATATAAATCATCCAATAAAGAGCAAATCTGTACACAATAACGTACCCATCTGTATAAAAGATTCAGAGCATTGCATTCACTTGCAGTCAGACAAAATACACTATAGTGACCTATCATCATCCTGTGAGCAAAGCTGTTAATTTGGCAAAAATGACATAAAGGAACCACTACAATTGTTTGTGAATTCACTGTGCAAATATGCAATTTGAATATACATTGTAGTAATTTATGTATTTATTTCTAGATGTACATAACTGGTTTTAACATATTCTGAAGAAATGGGTCAGAAGTTATCTCGCTATGTATAACTTACACTGCTGTCTCCTGCTTCATATTCATAAAAGAGCTAAAGTACTTTGGAAATGGGGGGAATATTTTCCTTCACCGTCAATCTCTTGAAAGGACATCCTCAAGTTTTCTCTTGATAGCACTCAGGGAGTCAAGACAGACTGTGTAATCATTTGATTACCTGTTTCATCTTTAAGAGTGGGCATGTACATGTGCTTGCATGTAAAGCTGTTCCACTGCATTTCACTGAGGGACAGCAAAATCAGAGAGCACACACACAACACAAGAATAGTGTCTAAAATCAGACCACATGCTGATTTTTCCAATATTAACATTTCCCTCCTGAGCAGTAGCTTTAAATTAAGCTTTACAAATGTCAGCATGTTAACTGGCGTCATGCTAGTCACTAGTGAGCTCCACATTTTAAAGTATTAGAGGGTAAACCCCCCAAAATGTCAGTATTTCTGATCAGTGAAATTGTTGTCTCTTTGACTTGTAGTATAGCAATGCAAAATAGGTGTTACCTCAGTGTTGCTCCATATGTAGTCACTACTCTCCTGCTCTACACCCTTTTTCTGGTGACAGGCCTCGTCTGCATTACAGCTGAACAAATTGAATCTGCCAGTCAAACTGAAGCGCAACACTTATCTAATCCGACCTGTAATACAGGGCTATGCTCTATTGCCTTTGCATAACACCCTCTCCATGTTTGTAACCCTAGCCCCCAAGGTATCACTAAAGTATTGTCATTTCACTTATTGTAAGTCAAGACCAGCTCTACCTCGTGCTAGCCCTGTTTTTTTTCTGTGGTTCTTTTTTGTTATTGTCAGGAACAGGCTACTCTCTAGGGTGCAAACACTAAAGTTCACATTACTCACATAATCACAAGCACTTAATATGTAAATATACACCTAGCCGATCACAGTGAACGGTGAGAAAAAGATGCATGGAGTCCCTGAGAATTCATCGTGGCACAGACTAACACATTTCTGCCTAAGTCAGCAAGGGAGATGTTAATGTTGCTGTGAGAATTAATGGAAGTATTGGCTTACAAACATTTGGTGATGCATTATTGTGGCTCCCAGCAACCAGCTACTCCTAGGCTGTTTTTCAAGTGCACAAGTCGCAAGGGAAGTGCTTCCTGTTTTAATTAGACACTGGATAAGCAAATACTAACTCAGATAAACTGTAGAATCTGTGGTCAGCTATTTCCTATTTCACAAAACTAGAGCATTCAAATTTAAGTATTAATCATATTCATATATGCAACATATAGAACACAGCATGGGTTGTAATGAATGGCAGTGCACTGAGAGATGACAAGCTACTTTGTAGTGATCAATAAATAATGTGGGTTAAAGAGCACTCATAGCACTAGAATCCATATAATTAATTGCAATCCAATGACTAGAAGATAAAACTCAACATGTTCGTTTTCCAACAATCATTTCAGAACAAGCATTTTGTTTGATGTAAGAAAAATATCTTTTTCCTTAAAAGTCTGTTATTACCTATTGAGCCAATAGATGGCTGTAAGCAAGACAATTGTTTTGCCTCATATAAGTATAATTTACTGGACCATGGTGTCATCAGGTGTATTGACATTAAACTATTTCCATTGTCCCAAAAGATAAACATACTGCTGACAGTTGTAGTTGTGATCAATATTCTGCTCTGTCGTCAGTGTGTTGTCAAGTCCAAATGACTAAAATTAGAACTGAATGAATTCAAATGAAAATAAGAGGAATCTATAAAGTACTGTATTTTTCGGACTATACGGCACACTAGATTGTAAGGCGCACTGTTGAGCAGTGGGTCTGTTTTCAGTAAGGTGCACCAGATTTAACATTAAGCGAAACAAAACAGTCAAATAAGTCAAACTTTATTCAACTCATTCTTCTTGCTTCCTCCACTTCCGTACCATTGATTTTTTAATGTTGAATTCTCTGGCAGCTGCTCTATTCCCATGTTGCTGCAGTATATTAATGACTAACCTGGTATTGTGGATGGATTATCTCAGTTGTTCTCCTGACTGAAGTTTGGTCCGTTTACAGCATCCTGCCATGCGATTGCATTTGTCCCTAACCATCGGGAACCCTCACGTTAACTTTTATCAAGTGGAAAAAAGTTAGTGTTCACTAGCGATCACGTAGCACATTATTATATACCAGCTAGCCCAGCTTCATTAACCCTACAAACATCACTGCTGTTTAGGTTTCTGTCTTTAACGCCACTTAATTTGTGAAACAGGGTTTGGCCAACTAGTTCCAAGAGGTGATCTTTTAAGACAGAAATTCAAATTTAAATCAACTCGCTCCGCTGTCCATTTTTTTCACTCATTCAATCGATTACGTCTATATGTAACACTAATGGTCAACAGCAGATGCTTAGCATCTTATCTCCTTAAAGTTTTCTTGGTAAATCTGCAACATTATTTACTGGTTTACAATATTTTCAGAGGAGATGTACTAGCTTCCCATCGTGTGAGAGTTCCCAGAGTCTGGCTTGAGGTCTGCTTGAATGATTCAGATGTTTCAATGACTCACTGACAAATCAGCAGACACACAAACTACGGTATACAGTATATATTTGGATATACTATAAAGATAATATATCCATCCAGCAGTTCAATTGTAGGGGGGGGCTGGAGCCAGCTGGAGCCCAGTTGTCAAAGGACAAGAGGTGGGGTACACCCTGGACAGGTCGCCAGTCTGTCGTAGGGCTAACCATTAGATCTCACATTCACACCTAGGGCCAATTTAGAATAATGTAGGCCCAATGTGTGTGTGTGTGTAAACCTGTTTTAAAATATTGCCCCTTAAGTTGCAGGTTAAAATGCCTATAGTAAATATATGCTTGACATTGTACCTCCACCTAATATGACAATGTAAGCCGGTCAATAATATATTTCAACATTATGCATGATTCTTTCCTGAAATCATGACTTCTGCAGAACCCTGTCCAAGCAAATTGTTTGCTTCTTTCTAACGATTCTATCTCCACCTTAGGCAATTTTCTTGGTGTGCCACACGCGAGAGCGGTGTAATATTCCAAGATCTTCTTTTTTTTTTTTTTTTTATGTCAACACTACACAGTTCACTGAGGATGGATATGCAAAATGATTTATTCAGTTCAGCACCACCCTTGTAGAACCCATGGCGATGGAAAGTGATAAAGGAGAAAGGAGAGCAAAATGCAGTCTTTTTAACCACCCAAGGTTAAAGCCATCTCTTACGCAATGTTATACAATGCAGCAGACCACTAAGCATTAAAAGGAAAAATGACACCCTGAACTACGAGTAGGATTTTTCTGTTTAATTATGATCATAGAAACATCCCGGACCTGAACTTTTCTCACTACCCTCTTGTGTATGCATGTGGATTGTACTGCAAAGCCACAATATTGCAAAGACAAAGTCTCTTTTCACAGGAGAGATGTCACAGCAGAGGTCTGGCACTAAAATTTCTTTGCACAGGTCATTCTCTTGTTCACAATTAAGCTGTCACTCATGCTTGTACGTTATTTTGAGACAGGGAATGCCCAGCAAAATGGAGAGTTAAAAAAAAAGTGTGAGAAGGATGCCAGCATACTGACGTGGATGGGGGTAGCAAAGAATGAAATAACAGATGTAAGAGAGAAAAAATTCTTCCTTCAATAATTATAACTGTACACAACCGAAACACAGAAATGCTAAGTGCAGATATTATAGACCATACACCAACATTAATTATAGATGACCTACTGTAAAACAGCATTATTAATCTTCATGTCACAATCCTTCTGGCCAAAGGATAAAATTCTGTGTGAAACTGTAAAATACCGTACAACCGAACATCAGGCTAAATACCCTCTGAAAATACAGTATTAGGCATAAAAAAGAGTCAGGTAAGCAGAGTCCTCATCATTTTGTATTTATTCAGTATTTATTCTATATTGTCAATTCTATATTTTGCTTACTAGGATTCCAGTTCAATCCCTTTGTTAGTGTAGCGATGAGACATGTGCCCCTGGTCAATGTGTGTGATGTGGAAGTTGCCTAGTTTTGGTTAGTGTTGGAGGATGTGTTATATGAGAAATAATTAGTAGATTTAACAACAAATTAGTTGTTGATGTCAGTAAAGACCTCTCTCTGCTAAACCATCTCTGTTGTATTTAATGTGTTTGTTTTATTGTGTTGAATATAGACTATGTCATCCACAGATAAAGTGGTTTTGCAGTCCTTAAAATTATAACTAATGACTAAAAGACTGAGTAAAATGTGTAGGTTAACTTAGTGAGTATAGGACTCAGAGCCAATAACTGTCAATAACAGTTATTAAAATCTACGTCACATCAGATTACTTTTGCATGACATTTACCAAAGGAAACAAATTATTACAAAACTATTAGTATTATTACTACGTTATAACGTGTTTTTAATGGCAGACTTCCAAATCAGAAAGTGAAATTGTTGCTTCACTTTGGCAGGGGAAGTTGGGACATTCATTGGGTTCTGCCTGAGGCTGTTTGGTCTCTACTTGGTTTGTCTAATATGGTTTTGTCAGATATTTGTCTAAAGTTTTTTGTTCTGATGTTGTTTAATGCTGTGTGAGCTTCTACTGGAGGATACCTCAGACTTGATAAACATTTTCTTGGTGGTCTAAGGCTGTTTGGCCCAGAGAACAATGCTTTCTGCAGAGTAGGTTTTTGAACCAATACCCACCCACACACTACAGTTCAGTACAGTTTGGTTGACTGTTGTTATGTAGTGTATGGTTTCGGAGGATAATGATCTTTTGTAGCTTTGAAGCTAGCACAACTTGATACATGGATGTGTATAACTAAGCCCCAATACAGAAAGGTAAGTGAAGCTTATGGAGAGCTCTTCATGGTGTGACATGAGGGGGACTCTTTGAAGATCAAATGTTTATAAGGGGCATCAAGGTCCTGCCAGTGAAGCACAATTAAAACCTCTCTGAACCTGAGACACTCACAGGAGATAATGAGAAAAGGGCTTCCTCTAATCCCAACTAATTATGTCTGGATGCATGATTAGATTGTAGTAAACATGGGGTAGAGTAGGTCATTTTGTTTATACAGTAAATATCCGGTTTTACATTCCTGGTTTAAGAAAGATCCCCTAAAATTTATTTTTCTATGTTGTTGTAGACTCAAGGACAAAGGTAAAAGCCAGAATTGTGGATAGTCCTTTCACACACTCAGTATGCTTCTTTAATATATGCTATGAATTTGACAGCAGCTAATAAAAGACGCACTGCAAAAACTGATCAATACAATACATCTCTGCCACAAAAAATTTAACTTTTCTGTTTACCAAACATCAAAAAATATAGCATGTATAACCTCATTGCCCTCTTCTGGATGAGGAAAACACAGCACTACATTCTTTGTTTTCCTTTTACTGTGAAATAATGTGTTTTGCATATCATCTATGGGTTCTGCTCAAAATTGAAGATTCTGTTATATTTGGCATTTACACTCCTACAAAGGTTAAAAGACTGAAAGGGGCACATAAAATAAACATCATCCTCCCATATATTATCATAAATCTGCTACTTATACACATTTCTATAATCGTCTATGTAGCATATAAGCTCTGGCACAAAAGTAACACTATGTAACAACCCATTAATCTTTAGCCATAAGTAGGACAGGCAGGAAGAGGGAAGTAAATGAAAGTATTTTACGCCATTCACAGGGGCCTCACCATGCAGGCTGAATCTAAGTGGAAAAAGAGATTCAAATGTGAGGGCAGTCCTGAAGTTTTATTTTTATGCAGTTTTCCTGCATCCAATCAGGCTTTCAATCTGTACAGACACACACACCCATACTTAACAGTGGGAAAACTAAAGGAAAATAAGACGATTCTTCTCAATGACTTGATGTTGTTGCACTGTATCTGCTTCACGTTTCTCTATCCTCATTCTGTCATCCTTCTTATCAAATCATTTTGCTCCACACCAATTCCCCTGCAGTACAAAACCCCTTTTTCTTGGTCCACTATAGTTGCCCTATCTCTTAGTTTAAGCTGCTCTTTATCGCTTTATGCTACTTGTGTCTATTTCCTCTTCCCCACGAACACACACACATACACACTGCTGATACACAAAAGAGGCAGATGCAGTCTCTATTATTTCCTCTGAAAGTTAATTCTAAATCCAGTTCTCATTGCTACAACCACACCATGCGGTTATTATAAGCTTATTTATGCTACATTTTCTGGTGTGCTCATTGTGCAAGCTGAAGGCAGTAGTCAGCCGAGTGATCAGAAGTGATTCAATACGGTGTAAAACCTCAATAGGATGTCATGAATAATCATAAGCGTCAATACCGGTTCAGCTGTCTTGATCAAAGATAGTGTGACCAAAAATTTTTGCACTGTGGTTGGTTTAAAGTTTTAAACTATTACCGGTATGTTATATAACTGAGAAACAAAAGTGTGTCGTTTTTAATATTTTTTAAGAGTTTTTTTATATAGTATTGAGCCTTTTCTCCCCTTCGTAAAACACATTGGGATATTCCTTAATGGCACCAAAGGCTTTGATCTTTGGTCCGGCATTACTTCAGCACTGAATTTGATAATTATTCTATTTAAAAGGTAATATA
>VUQR01012081.1:32074-51910 GCA_015108515.1 Hemichromis elongatus
GTAATTAAAGGGTTTTAGTGGGTGACAGAATAAAATAATAGACATGGACATGAACATTGTAAACTCAAGCTCTTTTAATTTTGGGGGGAAACACATTTAAATTTAATTTCAATTCAAAAAAAAAAAAAAAAACCTGGCCAAATTTGGGCAGACTTTTAAAAAAAGTGTTATTTTAAGTACATTTTCAATAATAATAATGTCAACATAAAGTACAGTTTTTCTTCTTAAAAAAACAATGCAGAAACATCAATGGTTATTTGAGCATCTTCACCTTTAAACTCTGAGTAACCTTGGCCACAATCTTTTGTACATTAGGCTCCTTTTTGAAGGCAGTCTTAAATTTCACAATGTAGTTTGAGTCATCATCGGAGACCTCCATGGTGTGATGCAGGTGGCAGAAAACATGTAAAACCACTGAACATAGACATATGTCTCACCTCCAAGAAGCTCAGTCACAAACCTGTAGTAGACAAGAAAGTAATTTTTTAATCTACACAATAACTTTTATCAAGGCTTCCATCAGATAGTCTTTTGAAATAAAATTTGCCTCTGATCAGTCGTAGCATAACGCTTTCTCCTGATTAATTTCTGTACTTATGTGCATCAGTATAATCAGTATACTAGGAAATCATGCATTGCGTTTCCCTTTGCTTGGAATGCAAAGTGCGATTAAATGCGTTTATTCTTTTTAATGCATTATTTTTTTCAAATTAATTGATTACAATTAACACCATAAAAGAGAGAGAGGGAGAGAGAGAGAGAGAGGGAGAAGTAGAGAGAAAGCGTTATAGACACATTTGTGCACATGGTCCAGTAACAGTAACTTCATTATCACACAGGTCGGTCAGGCTCTGACAGTAAACAATATCTTGTGCTCATCTACACATTGTCCATGTCAGCTGTTACACATAAATATCAGGTTGACAGTTGAATGCTTTAAGCAGTAAGCAGCTCTCTGGATAATCCAAAGCACTAGTAATTTCTAACTCATGTAAAGGATTTGCCTTTACATGAAGTAGGCATTGATTCTCTTTCAGTTGGCTTTCATTGATCTGAATTGCTTTGCTGTTTCCACAGAGTAGTTCCACAACACCAGTGCTTACAGTGTGTTATTTTGGTTCATATCCCAGACACACCCTCATTAGGTCTGCTGGTTCTTGACCTGCTAATGTGCAAATTTGCACAATGCCTTGTAGTACAAACATTTATTTATCTCTTTCATTTTTTTTAACATTTATTGATGTAGTGATAACTTTGTAGGTAGTCTTGCTTTAGTTAATCAGTCATTCTAAACATGATTTGCTTGAGTTAAATAGTGAAACAGTAAAATGAATAAAATATTGTTTGTTGTGTGGGTATAACTAAGAAGATTAACTGGCATTACGTAAATCCTTGTTAAGAAAAGAACGTATAATGTTTTGTGTTTTTGAACAAATGCAAATTAACTGATTTTGTGTGTGTGTGTCTCAGTCTGTCTCTGTGTTAAAACCACTTTGCACAGATAAATTATTTATAAGCGAAGACCTGTATATAGGTTAGGCATGTGCTCTGCATGAAGGGTTCATTTACCCAGCATGTGACTCTATATGAAAAACTGATATTTGCCAGGATTGTGACAGGCTACCAACCAAACAATTAAAACCTACATTTGCACTATATAGTATCAAACTTCACAGTAAGTCTGCATTGCAAAGAAAAATATGTTTTGACAGGATTTACATCATGTCCTGTATATTTTTTTGGTATGTTGCAGAATTATATTACTAAAAATAACACCGGGCCTACAGAGTATTGAGCAAAATAAGAAAAAATCACAGTGAAGTGACTCCAGAGACGTCTGCTATGAGAAAACATAAGGTATTGTTTTTGCTGATCTTTGAAGACCATCTCATATTCATGACACATAACCCAAAAACACACACAGGCAGTCCTACACTGTCCAAACTGTCAATCTTTACCTGAAGGCGTCTCAGTTTGTAGTATTTAGTCATATACTATTTATAACTATGCACCAATCTCTGTTCCACTCACACATTGCATTGTCTGTCACTGTAAAATACTTCTGAGAAATATTTTTAAAATGTTTTAGTTTTTTGAGTCTCATTGTACAATTTTAGTTATTTTTGTTGCTGTTTTGTTCTACAGTGATGCCACATGGAGCATTTTCTGCCCTATTTCTATCACCAGAGCATATAAAGAAACAACTAATGGTATAAAAATGAATGGAACCTAAAGCACAGTGAGTCTATAGAATAATTAATTACAATGCACAGACTATATAAAACCTTCTATATCAATAACAGCATAACCAACTAAAATTCTGAAGATTTACCAACAGCTTATAACTCTTTATAGTTTCAGTAGTTCCCTGAACATTGAAAATATAAATATCTATGAAAGTCTTCAAGCCAAATTGTCATATCTAGATGTGTTTTTACTTGTATAAAACTGGAAAATAGCTCGTTCTAAAACGTTAGAGGACACTGTACTGACAGGCCATCTGGATCTCAGAGACTTTCTGGCTTCGGGATCTGAAAAGGAGCATGTAATAGTCAGAAGCTGCATCTTGTACGGAAGTGAGGCACTTCAGCAGTCTGCATCACACTTCACTGTAGCAATATTGTCTCAGCAGGATTTAAAGTGTTTCCATTAAACATGAGGATTTGTTCCTTTTGACCTAAATATGAATCACCAGTAAGTCTTGAGTCGCTGACTGAGTATTGTATTACAAGGTAAGTTAACATTTGAACTGCCCACACAGCAACTGTCACTCTATGGTTTTCCATCAGCTGCACAGTGATAACAGGATGTTGGCATTTATAAACCACTAAAGCTGATTAATCTCAAGCCTGACAGTAAATATGCTAGCGTTTTGAGTCATACACACAGAGGACAGAAAAAACTTGGCCCATGAAAACATTACTAAATGGCTCAAGTATATTTTTAAATGATTCTGCTATACCCAAAGCATTTGCAAATGGCCAGTGGCTGTCTGAGCTATGGAAAAAGCAGCTGAGTACAGGTATATGGTATATTTCATTAGACATGGAGCCTTAGGGGAGCTGGCTACACTGTATGTTTGCCACAGAGGATTGATGACTACTTTTTATGAACGTAAATAAATAAATAATGGCTGTAATCCCAGAGATATGATGACCATAATGTGCGCTTCAATAAAAAGCTGCGGACTGAGGCTTCTGATAGAAGTTTAATTCACCATGGAATATGTCTTATTTATTTATTTATTTATATAATCGCACCATTTATTCATGTACTGCTGCAAACATGTGGCTAAAAGATTGAATTCTTTTTGACTACGAAGCTCGGTGGGTTATCAGGTTTACTGCCAACTATTAAAGTATCCTCTGCTTTTAAACCTGAAAAGATGACTAAATGTTTTACGGGAGAAATGGGTGCTTGGCAAAACTTCAAACGAAGAGCACACAGGCTCTTTAAGCAGACTTTTCCCTAACACCTCATTTCCGTACATTACATTAAAATAGTAAAAGGATTTAAAAGAAGGAGGACATGTTAGTGTAGTTGTTTTGCAGTAATATATTGAAGGGAATAGCAGAAATAAGGCTCCCTCTCTGTGTTACTGTGCTTTGTTTAGTGTGCTTCAAGTGCAAATTAACTGACAATTTAATGTAAAAACAACCTTGTAAAAAGCTCCAGAATTACATTGAGTAGGCTTGTGTTCTTTCTTGCAACCTAACTTTACAATTTTATTATATCTCAGTCAATGATGCATTTTTATTGCCCTGAACAATAATATGTATGCACTTTACATTAAGATAGCTGGGTAAAAGTCAAACTTGTTGTGTGTGTTTTCATTTACTTATTCATTGGTATTGATTTGCAATATGAAATGTCCAATTAGAAATTAATGAATAAATAAATCTTTATGCTAAAGGGTTTGTGAGATTTAGTATATACTGCTTTGATATATATTTAACAAATAATTAAGCTCTTAAAATTGATGTTATGGCCAAGATGCAAACTATTCACATGCAGTTTAAATGAACCTGACGCACCAGATGGTTTGTTACACAGAACCATCTGGGAAGTTGTCCTTGTAAACTATTTGGAAAAGGACTTCCACTTTCAAAAACTACTTGGAAGGTGATTTGATGAACCATCTGTCTATCACCTTTCACCAGACAGACCAGTGAACCATCGGAAAGAGAGACCTCCGAAGAGGAGAAACAAGCCACAGATTAAAGACCTTTAAAGGTAGCAAGCACTCAGTGATTCTTCTTCTGATCATTTTAAGAAAAATTTGCATATTAAAAAAAATGTCACCAGTCATTTTTACAAGGTGTTTGGCACTATATTGGATGAACATCTTTTCCCTGTCACAAAGCAAACCTGCCTGTAGCTGTGATCTGGCCAGTATAGTGTCTCATAGGACATTGATTGGTTGAAAGCCACTGTGTTCTAGCCCAGAAGACCATGGCAAGATTCATTTTTCTTTCTGTAACAGTGATGTGGCAAATCCCGTGAGAGTTCAGCTGCAGGACTCAGATTTTCTGTAGATCAGAGTATATTTAATTGAAATTGCATATTTGATTCTGGAAAGCTGAAAAATATCCAACGCTGTTTTAACAACATAATATTAGAATCAGAATCAGAATATTATATTAATCCCAGTGGAAATTATTAAACCACTTTTGAATTTCGGACAAATAGCAATTCGTGTTTGATGTGCAGGGTCTAAATGCAAGCAATTGCCAGATACTCTTTACCTGGAGCTGGTACTGACAAAAGTGTGAATACCAAGTCAAGGCTTTCTTTACTATTTGTCAAAAATGCTACATCAAATTTACAGAAAACCTGTGTAATTACCTCATATACTTACTATACAGTGGGGTTTATAAGGCAGTGGGAGAACAACAGCTATTTATTGATTTTACCAGTTATTTTACGATAATTTTACCCCTTAATTTTTTCCACATACATGCAATATGTGATTAGACAACCAATGAAACAGTAAAGCTGATTAAGTATAATATAATGTTCATTTGTTAGGAGATAAGAGGTGTCGCAATGTCATTATGATGACATAAAGTCTCCATGAGGTCACTGTTGTTGTGATTTGGCCCTGTTTAAATAGAATTGAAGATTGAATTGAAGTTCCATCCATCCATCAAGTGGAATTAAAGGCTTTCAAAAAAATTCCACTTAAGTTCCAAACTGGGCTAAATTGGTTTTAAGTAGCCCGTCTGGTAAACAATGCCATTTTCAAGTACAACATAGGGCTCTTTACAATAACTGCTTTCTTACTACATTTTTTCCCCTTTATCCATAGTTTTTCATTTGAATGTTTTAGTCTATAAGCACGCCAAAATCATCCTTCACACTTAAAATATTATGGCTTGGTCGACGGGGCTCCCAGAGGCTCATATGTGTTCCCTTCTTTGGCTCTGTTAACTATCACATCGCATCAGTAATCACAGCATACTTTTGGATCACATTATAATCCTTTAAAAAAAAGAAAAAAAAATACATATATATGTGTATATATATATATATATATATATATATATATTTGTATGTTTTAGTGTATAATATGATGTATTTTTCTTGCCAAGTTGCACAACTTTATGAAACAAGGGAGAAATTTATTTGCAGCAGTGACGTGATTAAATAGTGGAACTGTGTGGCTACATTGTGAAGCCGATGAAATAATAGGAAGAACAAAGACAATGACAGGGACATTTTATTACCAATACCTCACTCTGGAATGATAAGGCGCATGTCTTGCCACAGCAGCGCTTCTCTGAGAAATGAAAAAAAAATTATTTGAGTTTTAAATTTTCCGGAGCAGACATTATGAAAAATGAATTTTGGTTTCATCTCTCTATAACTCTTAAAAGTCCGTTGAAAATAGATTTAACTAAAGGTTTATCCATTTGGGGATCCAAGCAGTGAATCTGCAGAAAACACTTTTGTAACTGTGCCAATTCTTCTTCACACTGGAATAATTTTTGTAAGTCTTTAAGCAAGAAAAAAGCAAGAAAAGCAGTCTAGCTGGAAACATTCTCCCCAACACTTCAACAAGTACTATTATTCTAATGAGTTTGTGTTCTCACATCCTTAGTTTTTTTTTTGGATCATATTTAATACGGGTTGATGATAAGTTTTAATTACCTTCCCATTTACAGAGTAATATGCAGGCTATGCTTTAAAGCATGTCTTAACATGTTTGATAAAACTATGATGGGACAAACCAAAAAGGTTGGTTTGACATTTCTTTACAGGATATGATATCAGTATACCAATAAACTCTTGATGACATATCGGCCTAAAATGAAAGTGAATTAAGATTTTTGTTTTGACATTTTTGCTTTCACTTCAGCAGAAAAAAGCCTCATTTTGTCATCAGTGAATCTGCAGTAATGTTAAGTGTATCCTTGTAATTTTTATTTTCTCTTTCATCAAACATTTGTTCTAAATTCAACAAAAACATTAATATAAACCATCAAAACAATGTGATTTTTTTTCTGAATTCGTTAGTCATTTAAGCTAAAAATAAAGAAAACACCAGATTTGCTTTATTAATATCATAATCTCAACTTTTTAAAAGCTTTGTCAAAAACTGATTCAGTTAATAGTGCACATGGTTCCTAATCCTTTGTGCAGTTCTCACCAGATATGTTGAATCTTCTGTGACTGGGTATATCATTATTATACTTGTTAAAGCACTCAGTGAGCCCTAACAGATGGACCATGGAGGAAATATGTAAGAAATCCTCATCATGCAAAGGTGACTCAGAACCTGCAGTGACTCTAACATCGCTGCTGAAGCAGAATAGCAGAGTGGTATGCAGGTAAAATTTGAGTCGAAAAAAGCAGCAAAGGAGATACTTTCTAAAAAGCAAAAAGCCTCAGGAAACAAAGAACTGAAACTGAACACTGGAGGGCCAGTCTACCAATGTGGCTAGTACCACACTGGTAGATTGATCGGTGGATTAAAGGTTACATGGTGATGGGTTGATGCAATCTGGAGGGTTTTTGAAGTAAGTCATGATAAATTCTCTATACAACTTGGACATGGGTGGTGTGTAGATGGATGTAGCCTTTAGACTTGAAAACTGAAGCTAGTGTGTGAGTGTATAAACTTTTGATTCCTTTTATTAGCCAGCAGGGGGAAAAACTTATGGCTGAAGAAGAAGAATGATTGTGTAGAAGTCTAAATGACGAAGGTACGCACTTAATTTATGACCTTGTAGTGTCCTTGGTTTCTTAAACAGATCCCCTCTCTTTCAACACACGTTCTTTAATAATAATACTTTGAAGGTCAAAAAGTTGAGCTCTAGGTTACCAAACCAGTGAGTAAAATGACTGCTACATTCATCTTTTATATGCAGTCTATGCTAGAGACACATACAACTACAAACAAACAAGGAAAAGAGAAAAGGGAAACAGGGAAACAGACAGAAAGTGTCTTTTTTGTTTTTCCTGAAGGAGAAAAACACCTGAGTATTGTAAAAACAATATAAAAACAAAGAGATACTTTTCACTTTTCAGTTCATTCATTCAAATTTCAGTGATTTCAAGCTTCAGTTTTAAGATGCACTGTCTAAAAACAGGTTTATATGTCTCACTGAAATGCTACTTTGTAGCTAAATGTGTCTTATTCTAAGGTTAATGAGATTTTTGACTAGAAATAAGACAAATATACTTGGTAAGATTTTGAGTTTTTGCAGTTCAGACTTGAGCTACAACATTTTAATATTTGTGATTTTAAACCCTTTAATTGGCAGTTACCACAGACATCACACCTCTGATCTGGAGCATCTTTTAATGCTGTTAGAAGCCTAAAGGTCAATCAGACAGGTTGGAGATGGAGAAATAGAAATCGCCTTATCTGGAACTATTGAATTATATTAATTTTCCCTGAGAAAAGACAGTCTTCAAATCTTTATGATAAATTTATGCTTATATTTTGTTTTCTTCTTCATACCAGGTATTTGCATAATCAATGCATTTCTATATATTTTACAAATTAAACTGGGATCTCCAGAAAGATCACAGTCTCATAATATTTATATGATACCAAGTTTTCAATGGAATGTTCACATACTTTAACATATATATTAATAATTTTTTAATCTCACCTTTTTCAATAATTCCTCATTTAGATTAAGATTATTCCATGGATGGTTCTTGCACTTCATTGTATATTTATGTGTTAAAATTAACACCGATGGTCTTCAGCTTACATGAACAAGAAATCTTTAGTTTTGCCCTACTGCAAGGGAAGACCTAGATAATAAATGTCTGTAAGATCATTAGCTCCCAAGAACTGCTGAGGTCACATGTGAGTCATTGACCCGCCCACCCATGATATAAATCATTAGGGTCACAGGTGCAGTAAGGGTGTTTGTCTGGAGGGAATGTCAGGACTGTTTTGCAAGTGGCAGATAATTGGTTCTGTAGACCACCTCCTCTGTTTAAATGTTGCTCCCGCTTGATGTAGATGGTTTCTTTCATTGCTCTTTAAGGGTACTCGTCTGCTCTGCCCACAATCTGTACAATTATTGTCCTCAAATAAATGCTGTATCTGTCTAACTGTTACACACTAGAAGGGATATTAGACAGCTCTCTGTCTGTATGAACACATTTTTGTTGCATACATTGGCATTCAGACATTTAGAAAGGAATACTGCAGAATAGTGGAAACTAGTAGGAAAATGGTTCAATTGCTGGGACATAGAAAGAACTACATTTTAAAGTGGATGCTGTATATTGAAAACCTCAATGGTTGTAAGATTAATAATTCCAGTTTCAGTCATGTTATTATTTCTATATTATAGGGTCATAGGGTGAATTTAAAAAATATATAAAAAATAGGCATTTTTAAGGGAATATACATCATAGATATAAACACAATGGTCATAAAAATATCTATAGTGACACATTAGTGGTAAAAACAAAGCATTTTAGGGACAAATGAAATTAATGTAGATTTTCTTCTGTACCATTTAACTCTTGGATTGTGATTCAATTGTAAAGGGTGAATTTCTACTATTAGTTAAAATCCACTAATGTCTGGAGTAGTGTGATGGAAACCGCTGCACCCCGGGGAGTATAACCACAGGTCTGTGTCCAGCACTGGGCCCTCTGATGACCTGAAGACATGGCTTACAATTGACCTCAGAGCGAACCACAAGGCTAATTAGCCAACGTTTCTCTCCAGGGCCGACCAGTCAGCAAATCTGGTCAGGAGACCCTGCAGTCAAGCTGAGACATCGTTCTCATTCTTTATTCCATCACAAAAAAAAGTCTTCATATCACAGGTGGGTCATATTTGTTTGTTGACACACCAGAAAAGTTGATTTATATTCTTATGAGCTGACTGTTTAATGACAGGCCACGCGGTAAAATACACCAGTAATTAAACTTTTTTTTCAAAGACGCTTGTGACTCAGCATGGTCATCCTGTGACTTTCAGATGTTAGATGACTAAACCAAACCTCAGCAGATTCAATTACAGTATGTTTAAAGTTAGACTGCAGATATGTCAAATATATTATTTATAAATTGGTGACATAACTAAGAAAAGCATTAGATTTCAAGTTATTTGGGGGTTTATAGTGTCGCTAACACATAACACAAGTTGATGAGGAAACAAAAATTAAACAAGAAGACAAACAAACACAAGTTGATGAGGAAACAAAAATTAAACAAGAAGACAAACACATCGATAGCTGTAACAGATAACTACCTGTACGATTTATGTGCTGGTGTCTTTATCATAGTTTAAAACATAGAGCAATCAATAGAGGTTTGATGCTGATTTATTTATTAGTTATTTAATCTATTCCTCTGCCTGAAAAACTTTGAGGATGGGGATTAAAATCCAGAAATACCTCTTTAATTCTGTGGACAATAGAAAGGGATAATCCGCCGAATGAGAACATTGTGTTCAGTATAAGTCACTCACCACGGTGCAGGTTATAGACAGACCACAACTGGAAGGCTGTATTTCATTGTGTTAAGGTGAGAGGTCTGGCCAGGTAAAGCTAGCACGAGGCAGGATGCTGGACAATCACTTGTGGACTGTGAATTGACCAGACAATTGCCTGTGCTATTCTCACACAGGAAGAATCAAACATCACAAGGGGTTCGCACTATTTTTGGCAGGGTAAAGTCTGATATTTCTGTGTCTGACATTTGTGTTCTTAGAGGCACCTCTGGTGGGTAATGCCTTGAAAAGTTCACTGCTGCAGTGGATGTGTGATGGCTTAAGTGTGATTAGTTCACCCATACTGTATTATATATATATATATTAGATGTATGTATTACAGAAAAGAACAAAAGGTTTATATTCTAACCTTACCAAACACATGGAAAACTTAGAGAGAATAGAAAGTGAATAATACAGATACAGTTTAATCCATATTAAAAACCATTTATATTGTTATAGTCCGTATTTTTATGTAATTTTCGAGACAGCTAATCCTGTTGATATTGGCTTTAATATGAAAACGAGTATAAAAAAACAGATTTTGCCTGAGTGGTAAAATGTGATTCTATGTTAAAGAACAAGATGTGAACAAATTACTTATTTGTGTATATGATAAATAAACAAGATAGCAAAGTCTAGGAAAACCAGAGGTATCTTTGCTCCTCCTAATAAAACATTTGTACCTTTAAAAACATGATAACCTTATTGACAATACAGTGCTTTTTTAATCAGGATTTTTTTATTGTATCAGGAAATAAGTCCTGCAAATAATGTAAATAAGCAATAGCTTTATTTCTCCTATCTCTCAACGTGTTTTGCCAGTGTTGACTAGTTTTGACCTGTTTTTTAACAGTTAATATTTTTTATGCTCAAAGGTTCCTGTGATACAGAGAGGGAGATATGCTGGGCCATAGACTGTGCCAACAATAAACAGACAATTATACAATGCCTGGACCACATTACAGCCAGCCAACTCTAACACGGCCTGCTGTCATAAGGAGATACATATAACCGATGCATCATGGCATGAGCAAACCTATGTTGTCACAACTAATCACAAAACCAAATAAAAGGATGACCAAAAGTCCCATGTGTCCACCGATCCGCCCACGTGGAAGGCATAATATGGATCAAAAACATATTTTCTGCATTTCTGCAAGTTCCAGCCTGAACATCAACTATTTTTCATATTCCAGACCCAAATTTTTCACAGTGAGAAGAAAAGACTTGGTTTGAGTGCTTAAGTTGCAACACACAGATATGTCTGTAATAGTGTTTATACACTTATCTTGTGCACACAGTTTAACCTTCCTGTCGTGTTATAAACATGCCATGCAGGACGGTAGCTCTCGAGGACTGGGAATGGGCACCACTGATTTAGAGTGTTTTATATTATGTCCATAATATGTCAATAATCCAGGATCTGGTGAACTGTCAGTTTAGGAAATAGTGAAACTTGACATAAAGACCATTATTCATAATGTACTGTTGCACCTGTGTTACTATCTACTTAAATTATCTCATTAATATCCTGTTTTCTTTTTTTAATTACATTTCATTCTGCCTTCCATTTTCATATTAAAAAATTAAAATAATTCAAACAGTTCTTAAAGCAAAGTGAAGTATCATCAGAATAAGCTTTCAAGGACTATAAAAATAAGCCTGCAGGTCTACACTTCACCAGACAGCAAGCAGTTTTAGTTGGTTTACAAATAGGGTGGGCAATTAATTTTGCCAGCGGGCCACATGAGAAATCTGTACTGTTGCAGAGGGTCGTGACCATAAACTGAACTCAATTTTGCTCTGAATTAAGTTTATCTATTTATCAACTGTGCTGGTAAGAGTGAGGGTTACACTTAAGCAATGAAAGTGTGAAATAGACACAGTAAAAACGCTAACAGTTTTGGACGTTAATCAAAATTTCTTAAAGTAATTGCAATATTTTAAAGACTTTTAACTTCATACAAACTGCTATTGCTGGTTTTGCTTAAAGTTTAATGACTTTATCTGCAGTTTTTCTGTATGTTTGTTTTTTCTTGTCCATTATGAGAAAACTATTTTGTTTTGGGCTTGAAAAATTCCAATAAAGTCAGGCTTACTGTCTGAGGTGAAGCTGACCAAAAAAAGCTCTGCTAGTAGTAAATCATTGGTACCAACAAACTTTCATTCGTTGCTCTTGGCCTAATGAAATTAATTACTTAGTTACAATGTCAACAACACAGGACTGACTTATACCTCCTGGTGTATAATCCATAGCTACTGGGACATGCTAACCTGGAGGGGAAAACAAGTGGGCAACCCTAACTCAATGTGAACAAGATATTGTATAGCTGCTGTGCTATCCAGATGCACAAATCTACAGTTATTTACAGGTGCCAAAAGAGGGTAGAGTATGGCAACAATATGTGAGCACAACCAGCTTTACATGTTAAATTGCACCAATCCGTGCTTCTCCACAGCAACCCAGACTGGCAGTGGCAGCTCCTTCAAACTGCAGGAATGATTTACCTGACATTGGAAAATACTTGGGTGTAATATGGGTCACAAGTCCCCAAAATTTGTAGTTTCTCTTCATATCTTCGGTTTTCCTCCATGGACAGATGATCCAAGTAGTCTTAACGAGACTACGAAGCATTACTAGGCCCACAATAAGAGAAAAAAAATATTAGTGATAATTTTGAGAATGAAGTAAAAAAAAAAGGCCCTCCCCTTTTGTTATTGTCAATAGAAAACCTTTTTAAAACAAGTGAAAAATAACTAAAACATAAAATGTCAACAGTAATCCTGAGTAATCAGAAACATTTTTAACTGTTTTTTAAAAAAACTCTGCAGAGTTGTTAACCTGTTCCAAAGCCTTAGTGCTACAGACAGAAAGCCTCTGCACCCTAACTGTGGTCATCAAATTTCCTGCAATGTCCTCGATCCATCTTCTTAAAGTTTGCTTGGAAATGGGAACATTTTCATTTGCTACTTCTTTTTTTAATGCCTATTTTGGCAGAGTCCACCAAACAGTCTTTGATAAATTCCGTATCACAGAATAGCTTACTGTGTTTTGTGGGAAATCATAAAATTTCTTATGGATTCCTGGATGTGTAAAGCTTGACTTTGTTATTTTTGCAGTTCTGCTAGCAAAGGTTCAGATGCCTATTCCTGTTCTGCATCAATCAAGTTCTTGTATTTCTCTGCGTGTTCAGTCTCCTTATGGTGATTCAAATTGTAATCCTTAATCACAGCAATCTGCTCCCCACAAGCTAAGCAAGCAGTTTTACCTCTGACTTCACTACATAAATACTTATAAGTCTATGTCTTGTTAAATACTCTATATTCTGCATCACCGAGGTGATCTTATGGGGCTAGCATGCTCAAACACACATATACATACATACCTACACATACATACACACACACACAAACACACACACACACACGCACACACACATATATATATATATATATATATATATATATATATACATATACACACACACAATGTTTCCTTTAAAATAAAATTAACAAAGTTTTATTGTAAACATAATAACACAACCCAGCAAACCATTGGCTGCTGGGGAAATTATAATTATTATATTGTTATTTATTATTTATTTATTAAACGTACTTATTTTCTGAGACCAGACAAAACTGTCACAGTGCTTGCAATTTTCCCTTTATAGGCAATATAAAGCTGCAGTGAGTTTGTTAGTAATGTTATGATTGTTGAGCCAAAAGAATAAAAGGTGGCGTGGCAATTAAGAGGTCACAAATACGATTTAGGTTTGTGCCATTTTGGAAAATTGGAAAATTGTGTAAGGTTTTGTTCCTCTTTGCTAGCAGTCTTTTGTCAGTTTGTTTGACAAATAGTTAGCTATTCATCATCTTTAAAGTGTGTTCCCTGGGCCTGTTTGTCCATGAAGTAAGTAGGCCTCTTGGATTTTATTAGATTTTCCAGAACTGAAATCTCAAAGACCCTAAAAAATGTTCTTATCTATGTTGTAAATGTTACTAAAGCAGAGCTCCAGTCTCAAATCATTTTCTTCATCTTGTAATGAACAGATGAACAAAATGTCAAATTTTAGACTGAATCATATGAAATGTTTTCTAAAGATATTTGCAGTGTTTGTTCATGTTAAAATAGTCCAAATGTAGTACAGGAGATGAAGAATTGCTGCACGTTTACTCACACGTTACACTGTGTTTACACTGAATATTGAGAATGTAAGCACTACATTTTCTCAAATGGACAGATCTACATGCTAATGAAGTGGTCAAATTGATCATTCTGTTGGGCTAGTGAGGCTATTCCCCTGGGACTCCTTTCACCTGTTGTTAACAACATTCCTGTAGGGGCTTCTGTTGAATTCTGACAGTGAGGAAAAATATGTGGCTGACTTTATGTGTTAAAGCAACCCATGAAAAGAAACCCTGGGAGGCTTGCTTGACCCTTTCCAACTCCAAATTGAATATATTTTGTCTTGTTTGTTTGTTTTTTTTTTACCTAAAGCAACTGTGCTTCTCTAATGTCCTAATGTTTAAGGGAAATCGCATGTCAGCCAAAGACAAGGGACACAAAATACTCAGAACACTGATAGGAATGACTAGTAGCATCTGTCAGTAAAAGATAAGATCATCTCATTTTCAACAAATACCCCAACAGCTAATGACTCAACTGAAGGATGTTTTTTTATTTTTTGCCATCTAATTTATTCAAATTGTAAGCTGTTGGGAGTTGTATTTAGTTACTATAGAACAAATCTGCATTAATCAAAAGATATGAGGTTTGTAATTTACAGCATTAGAATATCTATATTCCTACATATTCCCCCATTTTTCAAGTGACCCTGACATTCTTCTTGAATGATGTATATTTACTGCTTTAAGACAGATCCACAGAGTTAGACGGTTGTTTCACGGTTGATGGCTGCCTGTGGGCTGCACAGTTCTAGTGAAGCTTTTTTTGCTTTTTGAAGTGTGCTGCTTATGTGAGAGATGAAAAATTCATGAAAATAATTGACTGTAAGATTCCTGTCTCATACAACGTCTAGTGTGAAATGTACAGCAAAGTTTTCACACCATCTGCCCAACTCATCTCGTGTCCTGCTTTATCGCTTTCCCAGTTTAACATGCAAAATGAAATTACGGATGAACCTTGAAAATGTAAAATCTACTAGGAGACAGTGAAGTATGAGATGATATTGCAAATTATATTAACATTCAGAGGGAATCTAGCCATCACAACCAAACAGAGACTTAAAACCATCTGGAATCAAAGACAGGTTTGCTCACTGTGTTCATTTCTGTTGTTGTTCATTATTCTGAGCAGGATACAATTTGTTGAATTTATTCATCACATTAGGTGTTATTTTTTAATTTGGATTTGAAACATATTTTACTTGGCAGCTAAATAATAATAATGTTAATAACAATATGATACAAGACAAACATTATAACAACACACAGCAGTATAAAAGGTGTCATTATAAAGTTCTATTCCACCTATGACAATAAAAATGCATTACCTTGGCATTACCAACTTCAAAATGGACTTCTAACTCACGCAGAGAACAAACATCATCTCATGTCAAAGACCTTCACTGGTAATTATAGTTGTTTCTCTGGGCCATATGATACAAATTGATAGAGTTAGGTCTACAAGTTTTTTGACTGTTTTTGTATTTTTGCCTTTGTACATCACCAAAACAGGTTATAAATTAATCTATTGACGAGCTGAATCCTGCAATAAAAATTCTGCATTAAACAGTGCTTCACTGTGCAAATAGCTAAGGATTTAAAGCATCCTGTAAAAGATGGTCCAAGACTTCATTACAGCAAATATATTGTTTAATGGAAAAATCACCTGATCTCAATTCAGCAGAGCATGCTCGTCAAGACAAAACAGCGACTGAAGACGGCCGGGATAAGGGCCTCTCAGAGCATCTCAAAGGAGGAAACCGAGCATTTGGTGACATCCATGCTTCGTAGACTTCAGGCAGTCAAATGTAAGGAGTGAGCAAATGAATTTATTCAAAAATGCAAGCAATGCTTATATTTTATATTATATGACTTTATACAATTAATTTAGAGCCTCTGAAAAAAATGGTTTTAATTCTTAAACCTTTAAGGCAACACTTGCTGTTAAACCCTTTGAATTAAAGTTGAGAGTCTGCGCTTCAATTACATATTCATATAAAATCACTTGTGGTGTTGCGCAGAGGCACAATTATTATATTTTAATGTTGTACAAATACTTTAGCCTAACTGTATTATTAAAACCTATTTATGATCAACAAAAAACAAACATGCATGTCATTTTCTTGGACATTTACAGGACCATGCATCCTGAATTCATCCAGGCCAAACAATCAATGCTGAATTCCACCATAATCTTTAAGGCTTCAGAGGGTAAGCATTCAGCAGACCCGCTTAAGCTGTGTTATACATTTTGAAACTTTAGGGATTCAAAGGACTTTGCTTACCAATTATATTTTTGAGTTGTGTTCTAGAGCTTTATTAAAACTGGCACTGCTTCTTTACCAACAACCTGGACCCAGATGTGAGACAAATACTACAAAGACGCTTTCAAATGTTTTCCATCAACCCTTACTCCAAACATGGGTGATGGCCGATTTAGAAATACCAATTAATCTGCTGTAACTTGCACGTATTTGAACTGTGGGAGGAAACCAGAGTATCTGGAGTAAACTAGGAGGCTAAACAAACCTCAAAGGTTTATTGCTAATACTGAAATAAAATCTGCCACCAATTAGATCAAACAGATTTTTGTCCCTGAGGTAATATAGCATAGCCCATGATCCAAAAAGATTCAGAAAAAAAGATATGGACAAAGAGGTCTGAAGAGAGTGTTACTGACTCAACAGTGTTGGCATTTTATATCAACTTCCCTCACGTGAGCTGTTGGGTTCCCTGAAGGCTAAGGAGTATCTCATTATGTTTTCCCAAGAGGCTACCATAAGGAAAGATTGCTTTTTTTGTAGAGTCAGGGTCTTTGTGGGTTTTTTTGTGTACACAAGAGAGATGTTTTTAAGAATTTATTTTAAAACAGAAAACCAAATGTGTAATGTTACTGGACTAAGAGATATATCTCAGGAGACTGAAGATGGGCAGTAGGCAATATTTTGTGGAGAGAACGAAATTACAGACTGGATTGTTGGATGAAAAGATGTAGTCTGAGCAGGAAAAGACTGCAGTGAGTATAGCGGAAAGATGAACACTGTGGCTAAATGACTTGGTCAGAAGCACAATGGCAGGCAGATGATGAAATGACAATTCAGTAGGCAGGCAGTCAGATGAAGATGAATCTGAAGTACAGGGATAGATAACATTGAAACAAGGAAGAGAGCAAGCAACTAACCTTGAAACTAATTTGGTGGAAGGCCGAGAGGGAGCCCGGGGGTTCATAAAAAGCTGAGGGTGGTGAGTGGATAACGTAGAAGTAGAAGACCTCCAGAGTGAGAAAGTGGCCACACCCAGGAACACTCACTGACTCACAGGAACAGAAGACAACACAGACTTATTGCAGCACAAAGACAACTTGAAAACAGTATACTTCAGTATACTTGCTTATACCTTAAATCATTTCTTTCCACGTGTCTTATCTCCCAGGGGTGCTGGGGCCTATGCCAGCTTCCGTAAGCAGTAAGCAGCAGGGACACCCTGGACAGGTTGCCAATCTGACACACAGTACAGACAGACAACCATTGGCACTCACATTCACAAATATAGTAGTTTAGAATCACCAGTTAACTTAACCCCACTAATTGCATGTCTTTGAACTGTGGGAGGAACCCGGAGGGCTTGGGGAGAACCCATGCAAACAAGAGGAGAACATGCAAACTCCATACAGAAAGGCCCCGGTCATAATGGTGGAGTCGAACTAAGGACACGTCTTGCAGTGGCACAACTTTGCTAACCACCACACCCCTGTCCTTGTTTTTTTTTACCCTGTTACGTTCTACTAAAAGGGTCCAGGCGATTAGGGAAAGTAACATATAAATTAAATATAAATTTCACATTAATTGTGGAAATTGTTTTTGCACAATCGTCACAGGTAGATAGAAGACATCCATTATGCCTCAGATACTTCTAGATAAACACAGATACTTCCAGGCGTTACAGTGGATACTTCCAATTATTTCTATTTTTCATGTACTGAAACCCTTTCATATCTCACACAGATAGAAAACTTCTACATTTAAGATAATTGTTCATATATCTTAGTTGCCCACTGAATTTATATAGAACATAAAAATCACAAGCCATAAGCTTTTGATTTCATTTTTTTTATAACATAAGAGATATTATCTATCCCATATTTGTTAAAATCTCTTATTAAAGCACTTGAAATTATTATAATTTCATTTAGGATCACGGTAGTTGGTATATACATGGTATTGTATAAAATAATATGTTAATAATGTAGCTTTCATTTAAATAAGTTTAAAGGGATGTTTTTGACTTTGTAATGTTGAAAACATCCCTTTAAACTCATCTCTATATATTTATGCTTCATTTCTGCCCTTTTATTGATTAAGCTTTACAAATTCCACTTTTGCTTTGATTCTCTTTTAATTAGTGCTGGCATGACCACTGCTTCACTCTTGTTTAACTTTTCTGGCACAACAGTGGTGCTACTGGCTTCATAGTCTATGTACCACTACATCACCCACCAATTTAATACACATATAAAAGCTTAACATTCAGAGAAATATCTTGTGTCCTGACTATCTTTAAAAAATAATGACAGTCACGGACAAAAACAAGTAATAGTATTTGCAAACATGTAACCAAATTATAAAGACATTGTGAATTTTGATCTTATTTTGACCACTAATAATTTCTCTAAATTATAATCGACAAATGTGTATGACTGTTTACTCTATATACCATATAGCATTAACACAAAAGAAAAAATAAATAAAAATTAAGAAAGAATAAAAAAAGTTCCAAATTAGATCTTTAGCAATTAAATGATTACATATTCCTCTGTCCAATGTAAACACTGCATATAATTTGTTTTAAAGTACCTTATTTTCGAGTCATGGTAAGGGTAATTTTGTTTCTATTAGCATGCAGCATTTCAAAGAGAAATTATAGCTATGGACTATTTTGTAATTATTGCTTGTAAATGGCTTTGGGTGTACCATTTTTGATGAAGGCATTGGAGGTGATGGTGGACTTTGAATTTAAAACTAGAAGAAGACATTTGGTTAAACATAAACTATCAATTTATGACTATAGCTGTGTCCAAATTCAGGGGCTGCATCCTCAAGAGGACCCGACCTATGGGATCTACGTCGACCAGGTCCTCATGAGGTGGGGTAGGGTGGAAGTGAGCGGCTGGTGAATTTGGACGGTCTAGCCTTCAGACTTGCGGCACCAGCTGTCTCAGGCTACATTCACATGTATACGGGTATTTTTGATAACAGATTTTCCGTTTTGGTTTTAGTTAAAAAAAAATCCCGTCCACACATGCAGTTTTGGAAAAATAACTCCGTCCACACTTAAACGCTAAAAACTGAGTTTTCGAAAATCTCCACCCTGGCAGGAGTTCTTAAAAATCTCCCTTTTCAGTGACCAAAACAGCCGCGTACGTGTGGACGTAGCCGTCTGCTCCCTGCTATCATATAACAGGACACTGAAGTAACCTCTCAATCATCTCACACTTTTTGACATTTATTCAGCTGTAATCTCAGCCAAGCCAATTTACTCAGGAAGAAATAAAACACTGAAAAAGGCCAAACAATAACATGTTTAAGTTATCTAAGTGACTTATACATCATGTTTAACCCGAGTAGCCAACCGGCTAGCTATCGAGCTGGTGGGGAACAGGCGTCTCCGAAACCGTCAAA
>VUQR01012082.1:0-15377 GCA_015108515.1 Hemichromis elongatus
ATCACTTTCCTTTAAAAAAAAAAAAAAAAAAGACAGACAGACAAATAAAATCCCAGAGCTCTCCGAGCTCTCCGAGCCCTGGTCCTCTGATCACCTGAAAAACCAGTAAGCAGACCTCATGTTGGGCTCAGTGGTTTAGGAATGAATTTTCAAGCTTGAACTTTATGTTGAAATTTGTATGAGATCATTACAGCACCACATGGAGCTCATCAGAGGACTGAGACAGATGACTGATTATTGTATTGATAAACTGAATCCAGTAATGTCAATAACTACATGCACTCTTAAAGTTCAACACGAAGGCTCGAGTTGGAGTTATTTTGTCACACTGCAACACATCAAGCAAAAACTATATTTTCTGGGCCAATGTTTGCTTAATAAGACCTGCTCCAGTTGCTCCAGTTGACCAGAAAAGGGAGACTTGGAACTGGGCTTTCTTCTGACCGAAACAGTGACAAAGAGAGGAGCTGGACTGTTGTCTGATTAACAGCTGTTGAGCAACAGTCAAATGCCGACCCCCTAACTCTTACGCTGTTGCATTTGTTTGAGGTTTGGCTCTTAATGCTGAACTCAAATAAAATAAATTGTATTTTGTCCTTCGCCTAACTCAAACCATGCCTTTAAGCTACATCATTTGCCCCACAGCTGAACGAGTGGTTGAAAAAATGCAGAAACACTCGGAGCCGCTGATCTGAGGATGGCTCGGAGTGACGCTTTGACAGGAGCGTTAACCTGGCATGTTTTGGAGAGCAGGAGAAGCCAGAAAATCCCATCGTACACACTCGGAGAACAAGTCCACGCACAGCTGTGCTGAGCTTTGACTGCAGGGGCGAGAGGCTTAAACATTAAAAGAACTGACAAGCTGGATTTGATGACACATTTTCAGGGTTTACGCTAAAGTCTAAATTGTCACTGTTTAAATCTCTGAGGCCAAATTGCCTACAGATTAAGAGCTGGAAAGTACAAGTTGCAATTTTGTTGTTTAGCTAACATTACCAAAGAGTGCATGCTGAAGATTTTCTTTTATTTCTTTCTGTTCCAAAGAGCAAAATTCTACATAATTTACTATTGCAGCTCACACTAACTTAGTTCCCGTTTCCATCAGGCTTCTCTTTCTATGCTGTCATCGATTTCATTTGTATATTGCATTGGGTAACACTAATTTCCAGACAACTTTCTGATTTCTGAAAAAGAAGTGATACATTTCCAAGAAAGTACTATGTAGTGGATAAAATTTAAAGAGAAAGGAAAAGTGTTTGTCAGCGAGGAACCGCATCAAGAGTTTCTGTTCTTCTTTTTAGGATACTGTGATGGACGCTGACGTGAATTCATCCATTGCTTCTACAACTTTAAATTACACAATCAGTGTCAGGGCTGGAGCCAAGGGACCTCATTCAAGGACTGAACATGCAGAGACAAGCATTATCGTGCCGCTGCTACACATAAAATAATTTGGTTTGTTATTTGCACGAGACGGAGCTGGACTCGCGGCTCTAGGTTTGTTTTTGTTTTTTCTTTTACTCTGATCAAATCGGTTTAGGCCTTCTCTGAACCCATGTGAGTTCACATCTAACATGCTGAGTAGCCACTTTTTAAATCATTGTGTAACATTTCTAGCATCAGACGTGTTTTGTTTTGGTTATTTATCACAACATCAGCTAGAATTCAGGAAGACACATTTGATATGAGAACAGGATGATGGGAAATTAGTTTTCCCCGCATTTAGAAGTTTGAATTTTTATCATGTTTTATTGTGCTGATTCGTTTTATCTGGACTGCCTATAAATCACTTTGTGACTTATTATAAATAAAGCTTATTATTGTATTATTCCAGAACCTGTTGGACCTGTAAACGTTTTAAAGACAACACGATGGCACGTGTCAGACATCTCAGGTGAGCTTTCAGAAGCTGCTGCTTCCAAGAATTTATGGTAAAGTCAACAATAAATGTACTTTCTTCACAAACAGCAGGTGCTGCTGGCCTTAGGTGGTCTTTCGTGTTTCTCACAGTAAAAGCATCTGCACATCATGGTTACGAGAAACCTTCTGTTAACATCCAGACTGTGTCTAAAGAGTTTAGGTTTTTATTGCAGTCGCCTCACAGCTAGAAGCCTCTCGGTCCGCGTTTCCATCTCTGTGTCAAGCTCGTATTCCTCCCTGAGCCGGTGATGTCAGAGTGAGTGTGTCTGACTTTGTGTTGGCCCCATGGCGGACAGGTGCACCCCGCATCTCATCCTATTACAGCTAAATTAGCTTTCAGCCCCCCCTGCATCTCTAAGTTAGGGTCATTAGCTGTTCCACTTCGTGCATGGTTATACTGGATTTCTATCCTTTGTCCTCCTGTCCCACATATTGAGACATGTCCCACATTTCAGTTGGCTCTAATTTACAAAAATGAACAGCTCAAAAAGAAAAAAAAAATGAACATGGCTAACTAACACAACACATTTAACACTTGAGAGAAGAGAAGTGTTACTCAGAGAAGTGTTACTTACTTATCTGAGTGTTACTCAGATAAAACAAATTTGTCCTACGATCAAAGCCAAACCGTCACGGTCCCACTCAGTGCTCATGCTGGGATCTGTCCACCCTCCCCTGAGTGGAACAAGCAGTTAAGAAAAAAGATGGATGGAAGCTCAGGTTGGCAGCATTAGGGGGCAGCTCAAACATCAAGGGCATTTAGCATGTTTTTGATAACATCTTACACAGATGGAGGTCATGAAAACTTTACACATGTGCTCAGCTTTGAACCCGGGACCTTCCTACTGTGAAGCAATAATGCAAACCGTCGATGTGCAGGGAAGAGATGATGAATCATGTGGACCCTGAGCAGACTCTCAGAGGAAGCTTTCCAGCATCTCATCAAGTCCTGCGAGCAGAGAGGGTGACTCAGGATTAGTCGGCTGTTCTTTGTGGAACTCTTTTTAAACCCATTGCTGTTCCACTGAACATGATGCACTTTGGACTTTTTGGAGCTTTGGAGCTTGAGTTTCAAATCTCAGCAAGTATTAACATGCTGTACTCTGTAATGGGAACAGCTAATTATTTAAGAGTTGCTTTTGTTTGCTTTTAGTATTAAAACTTCAGTAGCCAAATTAATCGGGGACTAAACAAAGTACTGTGACAGCCTGAGAGAACATACAGGATTAGGAGGATTGAGCAAACTGTTCTTCGTGAGCTGCATTCTTCTCAAACATGACTACAACTCAGCCAAAATGTAAATAAATCTTTCAAGTGTTCCTTATGTCTTCCCTGGACATAGGTCAAAGGTCTTTGTGGACATTTAAGTTCAGAAACTGACTTCAGAGACACTGATGTGGAATATTTTTACCTTGTTCACACACAAAACTGCAGATTAAGTGAGATTAATTAAGGGTACACACTGAGTATGGTATGTAAGTGAAAATGTATTCGTTGGTTGCAAATATGCGTTAGGAGTCAGTATCCTTCCAAGCCCTCATTTCTCTGCTTAGGTAAATACTTTTACCTCAGTGTGTGCATCACTGAGACAGCTGTGATGTATTTGTAAAATATAAGATGGGATAACTCACAAGAGACAAAAAACCCAAAAACAAACAAAAAAACAAAGATCTCATATGTGGAAAAAGTCTGAAACATCAGTGTCACAAGCTGAAGCCAGCGGGGTAGGGTGGGGGTGGGGGGTGGGTCCAGGGTTTAACCAAGGTGGTGAGGGAGAGCTGCCTGCCCCCTGGGTCTGTGGCTCAGATGAACAAATGAAAAAATTTGACATCAAAAAGAGAACTAGAGACCAAAGAAAAAGAAGGAAGGAGGTTGGAGGACAAAAAGCACCTAATCTGTCAGCATGAGTTGAGAAACTCCCTGCAAGAACAGAAAAACTCACTCACATGTGGGATATTTCTCTGAAATGAGAGGGGAATCCAACGAGAATTATTGTTTTGTAAATATTATTTTTATATGACAAACATTTAAATGTGAAAATGTGAGAAAAAAAAGTAAAGACATCCAAAACATGAATCATTCTGGGTACAAATATGGAAGCTGCTAAGGTAGCTCTAAATGTGGTTGCAGTGTACTAACAGATTGAGGTAAGGAAATACACACTGTTTCTATATATTTTTTTATGTTCCTGCTCCTTTTCTGCTTCTCCTCTGTGACTTTGGCGTGAGCAGCATCGGGTTCAGGTCGGTGCCACACAGCAAGCCTTGTCACCTGTCTGACACGATTACCCGCCGCTGCGAACATGCTTGCTGAGCTGCACGGTCACACTGCAGCTCTAACCCCCTTCCCTTAATCTCGGTGCCGTTTGACACGTATCACACCCCGGAGGGGCCGAGGAGCCTTTCTCCACGTGTTGCAGATCAGCTTTTCCAATCACACCGTGACCCCCGGCTTCAACTGGATGTCCCACAACCTGCAAGATTAAAGACAGGAGAGGCACTGCAGGAACTTGACCGTCAGATAAGAGGCTGTCGGGTCACCTTGGAGAAGCTGCAGTTTGTTCCTCCTATCTGTTTAGTTTGTGTTGTGTAATGCGCCATCAACAGTTAAAACTGTTACGAGAAGCTTTCTGAAAACTGCCTGGACATGCTAGGGCGAGCACAAACTCTTGGGTAGGACCCAGCTCCTCATTAGGGGCAGTGCTGGAACCAATCCGATAGTCTGCTGATGGGAGCTTTTTAGTGGGCTCCCAGTAACAGCTTAAAGCTATCTATTATTAAGACTTTATTATTCAAGTGCTGGTCACTGAATGGTATGGCCATTGAACATTGAACTGTTTATAAATGTTAATCCAAAGAGCGATATGTACTGTACTTTACCAGAGAAAAGAATCCAAACAATAAACTTGACGATCTCTGAAAAATCTCACAGGATGTTTTTCAGTGATCAGTTGTTGATTGGGATTAAAAGGGGTCAATTGTTAAGTCAGGCTAAACTTCAGTTTGGAGGATAACATGTTCTTACAGGGGTCGAGACACTACTTAAACTGATCACACTACCTCACAGCAGCTTTAAAGGATCAGTCTGGTGTCTTTCCGGTCACGAAACCTCCTGTTCAGGCTCAGAACAACAGTGTGGTGGTATATCTATCACCACCTGCATTAGGTCTGTCCTGGAGAAGGAGATCTACTGAATTAGAAATTTAATCTCTGGTTTTTAGTGACAGCTAAAAGCTTTGACAGCTGCCCAGACACCGCAGCGACTTATTGACTGCCGTGTGGGTACTGGTAAGCATTAAAGAGTGGAGACATATGTTTGCTCATTAGGAAGAGGCAGTGTAGCTCCAGCATCTCTAATGCTTTCAGCACTACTGAATTTCTCTCTATGTGGGTCACATATAGAGCAATAGATTGTAGGCAAAGCAGAAACACAAAATTCAAAAAGCACCAATTGTAATCAAAGGTGCACCAAACTAGGCCAAATAACAGCCCTAAAAATGATTCACATACAACTAAACTGCAGTCTTAACAATTTTCTCTGCGATTATGTTTGTTTATGCTTCAAATAAAATATATATTAGATGGAAACAGACATGTCACAGATTTGCGCTCAAGTTTTAGATGAGACGGAGGCATCCCGGGAATATTCTACCGGCAGGAGGCCGCGAGACAGAACGAACTGAGAGGTTATAAAGTATGTCATAAAGGTTTCCTGAGCTGGGAACAAAGCATGGTCACTTGAGTAGAGGCCAAGGAAAAAAAATTGTGGGAGTTAGCAGAATCGGTGACCTTTAACTTTGTGTCTTTCCTCTCCCACCGTTTGTACTTTTGTTTGTTTCTTCTCTGCATTCACAGCTGCATGTTCCCGATCTGGAGAATTGATCCATGATGTGGGTCGATATCTGCTGAGCAGCAGCTGTGAGTAGGAATTTAAACAGTTTTCAAGATAAATAGTGAAAACAGTGAAGGTATCCTGCTGTAGGCAGATGTACTGGAGCTAAGCTGCATAGCAGCGAAGCACACAAGTGACCGGTCAGCACAGTCTTTCTTTAATCACATTAAGGTGGCTAACTCGTCTTGTATGTTGGCTAAGGATGCACATTTGAGAGGATCATCAGCCCTTTTACTGCCTTTCTGGCAGAGTTGGCAAAAAAGTACAGACATTCTGCACTTAAGTAGAAGTATGAATACTACTATTCAAAACTACTCTAGTAAAAGGTGAAGTACTAACTCGACTTCTTTACTTGAGTAAAAGTAAAAAATACAGGCCCTGAAATGTACTCAAAGTAATTAAGTACCTGTTTGGAGGACATTTCTGTTTTTGTGCAAAGCTAACTGAACCTTGGGCTATGTTAACATAGTGATAAAATATTATCATTAGATGGTAATACAAACGTTAGTCTAACCTTTTAAAATTCTAATTATTGCTTACCTTGAATCTAAAGAAAATGAAGAAAAACATGTTTCTAATTTGTGTTGTCTGCATTGTAGAGCGTGACTTTGACAGTCAGGGGTGATCTGTGATCAGCTGACCTGCTGCTCTTTGTGGATGGACACACCTGAATTCCACCAGATGTGAGAAGATGTTTGATGAGTTGTCCTGGCTGATTTCCATCCTCTACGTTGACAGGATGCCCTTTATCCTCCCTGTTTTTAGGATGGTATGAAGTTGGTATGAAGGTGGAATTCAGTGAACGAATCTCAGCATCATCAGCTACAATTCATATGAATCTCTGCTACACTTGATGTAACCTTACTCTGAACCACAGCCACTGTGCCCCAGTCAGCAGTTCTTTACTTTAAATCCATCACAGAGCAGCAAACTAACCTGTTTATCCTGCATTATCATGCAGTCTTTAAATAACACAGTTTGCCTCAGTTTGTGTTGCAGCAGGTTTTACAATATGAAAAAAACATCATGTCACATGTACAGACCCAATATCTGATTTAAAAACACGAGGACTTACATGTAAGCTTTAAATACGTCAGTCCATACCTTTAAATCTAAGCTCTGTCCTTCTGTCTTTCTTATCTTTCTCCATCTCTGAGTGAAATTAGCTCTCTTTCTTTTCTCTCCCTGTGAAATACAGCAGCTGGACCTTTAGCTAGCAACACACTGTGAGACAAACTGCAAACAAACAGTTTGTGCATTGGTTGAGGTTTGTTGAGCTGATAGAAAAAAAGACACTTTCTTTTTGCTCGCTCGCATTTAGCAGAGCTAGCTAAAGTACCGCAACCACAACCTACGAAAACAGGCAGTTGTTTCGGTGTTGTAACAAAAAGAAAAGGAAAAACTAAAAACACTGTGCCACTTTTAAACCCTGACTTTGGCACACGTCGTCTCTTTTTATGTGATTAACAAATGAACTGGACCGCCATCCATCTGTTTCTGCTTAGAATCAAATCAGTTTGAAGTCTCGCAGTGACAAAATAAAACTAGCATGTTTTGAAAATGTAAGAAGTAGAAAGTAAAGTAAAAGTAAAAAGTAGTCGGAAAAAGTACAGATACCTGAAAATTGTACTTAACAGTAACAAAGTATTTATACTTCGTTACTTCCCACCTTTGCTTTCTGGAAACAGTTTACAGCAGCTCATGACTATAATCACAATATAACTGACATTATAATGTTCACAAGCCATAGCAAATCCGAGTGCATTACAAAGATGCAAATACAAAGTTTGTCCCAGGTTACAGAGTCGGTAACAGCACCGATGTATTTAATCTAAGCAAAAGTCTTGACTCTCAGTCTGTATTCGGCCCATATGTCACTGACATCCACAATCTCTCATAGGAGTCATATTTTATGACCAATCTGCAGTAAAACATTCCTTCCAGAGGCCACTATCGTCTATCATGTCACATGCGATCTTGAAGTCAGTTTTATCTGATGTCCTCAATGAAGCATAAACTAAGCTCTGTTCAGGGACGAAGTGCAAGTAATTTGGCTACTGAAGGTGGAACAGCTAGAACTCGATGTTCCACTTTAACTAAGAATCAGCATCCAGGTGATATTAGAAAGAAACACGTTCACTCTTTTCCTCCAGTTCTTGTTGTTTGATTTTATTTTGGTTATTATAATTTTAATATTATAATTATAACATTCACTGTTATAAATGGATAATCTTTAATGCCGGGCTGTTTTGTTGCTGGCCCTTACTCTATTAAAAAGCTAAATATCTGTAGGATTAATGAGAATAAGAGTTGTTTCCCTGCGTGTGACTGACATGCATGACAAAAGGGAATCACCGTTTTATTTTTTCTCTGTCAGAACTGTTTGTCTTCACGTGCTGTTCTCTTCTCGCTCAGCTGAGTCCTGATAACCTCTACATCATCAGAACACTCTCAATTGTGTATTGTTCCCAAATGAATCAGATTCATTCAGCTTTAGTTCCGCTGCATGTTGTTCTCCCGCAGTGGCTCCAAACCCCCACTGACCGTGCTGTTCCTACAAAAACAGCACAACGTCTCCAAGCCACCAATCCATAATCTTTCCGTGAAAACTATTCGTATAATCTGCACATTCTGAACCAACCTCTTTCTTGAGACATCAACACTGGTTCAAAAGGCTTTTGGATCAGGGGGAGGTTACTGTGCACAAAGCAAGGCACTAATATTACCAAGGCTTGTTGGTTGAATTCATACTGAGTCACAATCTTTTTAAATCCTCCTCCCAAATGCTTCATGTTGGGCTCAAACTCTCCCTATAGATTACGTGAATGTTATGTAAAATCATATATGTTGTTTTGTAAAGTCCTGCACAGAGAAGGTTTTAAACCCCAAATATATTGAAGTAAAAGCCTGAGGAGTGAGTAATTGTAATATTAAATTCTCAGCACTGCACCACTGAGCTTCTAGCTGTCCAAAACAGACCTGAAAGGGACAAACATCATAGTGAAAAGGGAGCTCACCTTCTGCCAGTTACTAGAAATCATCATGTCCTTATTAGAGTTTGTAAAACTAACGATAACCTATGAGCAAAACCTTGTACTGTAACCAACTTCAGTAGCAATAACTCTGAATGATTTTCTATGTGACTTTATCAGTCTCCTCTTGTTGTGGAGGACTTTTAGTCTGCTCTTTTTAATAGCAGGCTTGGGTTCACTGATGTTTGCAAAGCATTTGTTTATGCACAGCTCTTTGAAGGTCCTGGCAATGCCTTTCAATCAAGTTGCGGTCCAGACTGACTGGGTAATTGCAGCACATTAATTCTTTCTTTTTCTGCCATTCTGCTGGCCATTTGCTGGGGTCATTGTCCTGTGGTATGACACAGTTTGGTCCAAGCTTTAGCTGTCGGACCGCTAAAGTTCAAGGCGGACTCAGTGACTGCGAGGTGCACAGGTCCTTTACTATATCTTGGTAAAGATATAATAAAGATATTTATTATAGCTTGGTAAACCTTTAGGAGCTAGTGAGATACCCCTCTGCAGTTCAGAGGGAAGCTTTAGTTTTGGTAGATAATGGTACAACATTCACCTCAGACATGCTTGCTGTGTTTTGTTTTTGTATCATTTTAGGAAGATTATCGATGGGACATGTCGCTGTTGCACTAGAGACAAAGTCATGTGAAATGACCTGCTCCTGCCTTCATCGCTTTGGTGACGATGATGTCAAAGCCATGGAGCTCTTTAGGTACCACATAATGTGAATACACAGCCTGACAGAGCCCTGGAGGCTGGGTCTGGGTCCAGACAATTAAACATTCACCAAATGAAATAATCTCCAGATCAGTTGTTTCAACATTCACAGGGTTCCCATCCAGCTTTAGTTCTTTGTTTCCTTTGAGTTTCCCAATTGAAGGTTAACCTAAAGTTCATCTGAGCAGCATGGGGCTACAAAAATTGTTCTTGGAGTCTAATTAGATAAAAAAAAAAAATGCTCTTATGTAATAAAGTTCTGCCTGTCCCACAGTGCACTTGTTCCAGAGTAGACTTCCAGAAAAAACAGCTTCCCTCCGCCTAGTCGAGCTGGGTCTGATTGTAGCTTGTTGTGCCAAACATGCCTTGAACTCTCTGTGAATAAGAGGAGCCCATTACAGCCTGCCGTTCTCGGGCCAATAGCAGGCTGCCAGAAACAAAACACTTCAGGTCTTCAGCCGGTGAGCAGTTCCTAGAATCAATTTAATTTTGGACAACAGCCTAAATACAGACCTAGGTGTGACTGTTTTTTCAGCTGGAGAGTTTCCAGAGTTTCAGAGCTCCAGACTCTTCCAGAGGATCAGATCTTGACTGAAGAGGGTGATGAAATAACTGCTGGGAAGATTAGAGGAACAATTTAAAGCTAAAACGGGGCTCCGAGACCAAAGAGAGCTGCTGGACATTATAAAGCATTTTATCCACTGGCTCAAATCGAATGTGATATTTATTTCTTCACCACACATTATTTTCCTGATACCAGCGTCTTAAATAACAGAACATCCCAAAGAATCTACAGACCAAGAATTACTATGAACCATTAGAAAAGTTGCCCTAACAGATATTTTATACAAAAGAAACACAATCCAAAGCATAAGACTTTTCTAAACCTCTTCAAGAGCTTTTCGTGCCACACTCGAACCGAGTACTTTTTAATGGCTAAACATAACTAAACATAACCAAGTGGGATATTTGTAATTAGTAACATATTTAAAAAAACCAAGTGAAGTATTTATGGAAAAACTACAATGTGACTTTAACTTGGGTCACCGTCAGGTGACTTACTCCTCCAACAACCTTCGAACTGCCCTCCAACCTCCAAAAAGTCTTGCTTTTAACTAACCTTTACCTAAACTCACTATTTTCAGTCTGTTCCAAGACAGTATTTTCGCCACTTTGTCAAAGCATTGCTTAATCTTTGTCAAGCCAAAAGCTGGAAATGGCTCCTTTATGGCTTGGCTGGGGGGAGAGAGTGTCTGTTTTCAAATTAAAAGTGTTTAAATTTCTCTTTTGGTAATGTATCGTTGTTTAGCTTCTCTGTATTTTCTTTCAGTTTTTGACAGATAATAATTTCCTGTAAAGAACAGCTGCAAAAATGAAGCATATGAATTACAGCTGTCACTGGCGATGAGCTTGGAAGGAGAGACGTGATCCAGAGAAGCGTTTAACAGGAGAGCAGAGTCTGAAGCCTCTTTCTTTACAAAAACTCACTAACACTGACTAACATCTGGACGGTGTCTCCAGTGGGAAAATACGCAATATAAATTAATTCTTAGGTCATGTGACTCTGCAGCGGTCATGGGCATTTGTTGATTTGGATTAATGATTATATGCAGGAGTCGGACTATTTTCTTAATTTTGCAATAAAACAGATGTTAGAAACGAGTATCATCTTACAATCCAGTCAGTGTGTGGTTTGTTGCTGTGATTTTACAGGGAAAATTCACCAAACCAGGAAGCTCTGGTGTTACTCAAACTACCATTTTTCTTAACCAAAGTTATGACTCAGTCTATGAACCACACAAATCCTGGTTTTTGGCCTCATGAAATGAAATGCTCGGTGACTTTGACAAATGTTTTAATGTTCTGATAGACACACAGGTATGTAGGAAGTTGGGCATTAAAACTGGTCAAAGATCAAACCTAGAAGTCTGAAACCTTAGTGCCCAAAGAGGCAGTAACATTTCAGACAACACAAGAAGATTTCACATTGTCAGAAAGGTAGCAATAAGCTGAGGAAGGGTGGGCTAGACATGTTAAAAACTTGATTATGGATTAAGGAAATGAAGAATGTGTAATTTTTATGGCACACTTTACCTTAGAAATCTTAATAATGCTGCTGCTTAACCCTATGGACAGAGATCAACCGGGCATGCCGTTTCCAATCAGCGTTCCTCCTATTCTTCCTTCACATCAGCTCCTGAAAAATGAAGCTAACACAGAAATACCAAAATCTGCAGTTCCTCCAATGGCCATTAGAGGCTGGCCTTAAAGAAAGAGTAAAACGCCACACACTCCCATGTTAATGTTGGCCTTTCTAGCTGATTTCTCCCTTCATGATCACCAGATGGCTGATAGATGGCTGTAGCTGCTTAGTGTTTCCTAACTTACTGGACCTCTCAACCATGTTTTTGCTGTCTGTGTCTTTTGAAGCATTTTCAGTACAATTAACTGACAAACGGCATGGCTTGCTGTGTGCTTAATTGTTCTGACTGGCCGTCCAAGCAGTTTCCAGTTTTGTAAGTTATGTTGTTCTATTCATTTACACAGGGTACCTATTAGTATCAGTGCAGAAAGATCAGTAACACCCAACATATTGTTTTCCAGTGAGCATCATCATCTAAACCCTGATCTTTTTCTGAGCTTAACTATGTTGTTTTAAGCACCGAAACCTACAAAGTGAGTGAAAAAAACACACAAATAGAACACAAAGAATCATAAACTTGCTATGAGAAGGCTGTGTGAAGGCAGGAGTGGTGGTAAGGAGGACCCAAAGTGCAGACACTCGGAGGCAAAAGGGTGAACTCAAATGCAACTTCAATGGTGATGGCAAAAAACTGTCTAAACTGAAAATACAGACACTAAACTGGCAGGTAACCAGACAGAACACACAGCCTGGGATTATGGTGGATCACAGCACTGACACCAAGAAACACAAGGCTTAAATACACAGAGGGAGCAATCAGGGAATGGGTAACAGGAGGGAAACACAGCTGGGGCAAATCAGGCCTAACGAAACAGGGGAAGCAAAATCAGATACATTAACATACTGTAAGACATGGACTTCAAAATAAAACAGGAAACATAACACAGAGATGTGAACTTGGATACAGCAGACAGGGGAGACAGAAACCGGAACACAGAACAGAAAACAGAAGGCACAACTCTGACAGACTAGAAACAATAAATAATGGCAAACTCAAAGTTGAACGATAAAGAAAACTCAAAAATCTGGGTCGATGACCCAGGTCTCCTAACAAAACCAGGGTCTCCTGACTAATAACTCTGCAAACAATGTATCTACTACAGGCACCTTGAGAAAAACAAGGAGACACAGCAAGGATCTGATGATATTGGATTTCTCATTAGCATGCATCTGTCAGGTGATAACATCCCACGCCACCCTCGTGTCTAAATATGGTTAATTGTGGCTCCAGAAAATCATATTGCAGTCACCATAAAGGTAAAAATGTGCAGGTGTCACAGTGGTTGTGTTCAAGTATATTTTCTCCATGCTTTTGTCAGCGTTTAAAGTGCTTAAATATGATAATGTGAGCCTCTATTTTTTTTTTTATATCTCGATTGAATGTAATAATGCTCTCTGTTTCTAGCAGTGTCCTTGTTCACTAACGCCAGGTCTGTTTTTCCATTTTTTCTTTATTTTCCTGCATCATTGTCCCAGTCCTGCACGTTTACTGAGATGTGATGCTGCCACCAGATCAGCAGGTCCCATTGTCACCATTATCGATGGCACCATCTCGTGTGAGCACAGAGGAACTTTTCTTTTCAGTGATAACAGGCTCGCTGCATGAGATCACAAAAAGCGGCCATCGGAGAAACCACTCGCATTCTTTGTGATCTGATTTAATGAACCCTTTGATCAGCAAGTGAGCAATCCCGCAGCTGTTCTTGTTTTTACATAACACATGCGCCAATTAAATTCAGTTTACACAATCAGATCATGATCGTGACTTGGGATTTAACCTCCCAAATCCTTATGTATTTTCATGAGCATGCATACAGCATCACACTTTCTGTAAATTGTCTCAACTTTTATTCTGGGAGCACAAAATAAAAGTAAAAAGAGAAAGAAATAAAAGGTCTCCCAAGGTTTCTGTAAAACATTGTACACCCAACATCTGGACGACTCAGAGGCAATCCAGGGGTTTCCCATAATGCTGAGTTTCCAAACCTTCTGGTGCCTTTGAAGTCTTTGGCTTATGTGTGCATCATGTTGGGATCTTGTGTAACATGATTAATGAAAAGATTGTGGTAAAAACCTGCTCTGATCCATCTCACTTAGGATAGTGTGGCTCTCACATCTAGAAATATGTTTGCCATGGGATATTAGACAACACTATTCATCTTTGAACCAGAGGTGTCCATTCAGAATGATTAGCAAAAGCAGCTAAAGTTTGTTCTCAAATGAAATCCCCCCAAAAACCTCAAGACATGCAAAACTGGGGAACTGAGTGCAAATGCCTTTCTTTATCTTTATCTCCAGTTTGTTTCCTCTGGGTATCATTTGTCTATCCCCACAGACATTTAAACAGTGATGTCTGCCTTCAGTCAGAGAAACTGTGACTCATTTTAAGTGGAAACCTCTGAACTTACATAACAGTGTAAGTGCTGCAGGTTGTCTTTAATCACAAATATTTCCCAGTCCATCAATCAAGCGGGTTTTTCCTGATACTGCCTTGAACATCAGACTGTCTGAGTGTGTTCAAGTCAGAATCCATCAAAAGCACTGAACTTTGGACAGAATGTAATTTGCATATTTGGGGGTTGTGACAGGTGCCCACAGTCACCTTCTCCTATAAACCTTGCAACAGGTGCAGAAATCCTTAAACTGAGTCTGTGCAGCCTTGAGTAAAAATGACTAACTGGTCAGTAAAACAGAGATTAGATTTTAACTTGTACTGACCTTTTAAATAACCCAATGACATATTACAGTGGAAGCTAAGTAAAATGTCAATAAAAACAGAATGTAATGACTTGAAAATGTCAAAAATAATTCATTTTTTACACAACAGAGTATAGAAAACATCATTTACATTTTACACAGTCCCCAGTTTGTTTGTTTGTTGTAACAGCTTGAATTCTGATAAGGGTTTATTTACCCAAGTAACTTTCATTTCTTTCAAAATTTGTCAGGCTGTTCATTGTTATTACCCAAAGGTTAAACTCTCAATGAGGAGTTCTACTGTAATGCCCAAAGGCTGCACTGTAGGTGCGGGACTCAGGTACATAATTGTAAACTGCACACTGCAGCTATTAAAAACATCATGGCCTTGGAAACACGATCATGTGACTACCTACAGAGCGCCCTGGGATGAAGCGGTGGGAGTTGGCCGGCCTTTGCTCTGGCCTACTTAGCAGCTAACACTGAACAAAGGAGATTCTGATTGAGGTCAGTGTGTCATAGATCTCCTCAGGTGGCCCACGCCAGCTGGTTGCCATGGAAACCAACCAGTTCTATGATGGAAAACCAAGACCTAAGGGCACTTCTTAGAGAAGCTAAGAAGCACCAGTAAGACCAGCTGCTAAGTGGTTACTGTACTCTCTGAGACAATTGGGAATAAACCGCATGCAGGAAGCTTTTCTTAAACCTCGGTGCGCCTTATTCCCAGTCAGACTGTTACCACCAACACATAGTTTTTACTAAGCAAACTAAATTTGTGTGTAGGACTCACAGAACACTCTCATCATCTCATCATCTACAGCAGCAGTCCCCAACGGACACGGTTTATGTCCGACAATTTTTGTCACGGACCGACCTTTAAGGTGTCGCAGATAAATACAACAAAATGAAACCAGAACCAATAC
>VUQR01012083.1:0-14520 GCA_015108515.1 Hemichromis elongatus
CACACTATCGTTTTGAGTCGTTTTTCACACCTTTGCGCGTCCAGTACCGCGCATGCGCAAAACATAGACAAGACGACCTGCGTAATTTCCATGTGTTGTTCATTTACTTTCTGGCTCTTTAAAACGAGCGGCGAAATGGTGAGACAAAGCACCGAATGTGTCAAATGGAATGATAATGAGGTGGAGTTGTTGCTCCGAGTCACAAATGAGTACATATTAATCTTCAACACGGCCACTAAAAACTTATTGACTGAAACTGAGCAAACAAAACAACAAAACAACTGCAGCACGATGCCGTCTGACCATCTTGGTTAAAGTGGTCACATGACTGCATCATATGACTAACATACGTCATCGTTTTAAAAAATCTCCGTTTTGGCCGTTCACACTACGCCAAAAATGCTGCGTTTACAGATCGATGCGTTTTCGAGAGCGTTTCCAAAAACGCCCCATTTTCCCTCCATCTCAGTGTGGACGGGAGGCCAAAACGGAGACAAAAAGATGCGTTTTCGTTTGAAAACGCATTAGTGTGGACGTAGTCTAAGGCCTAATACTGGTATGTGACAATATGGGAGTCAGAACAGATTTCACACACATAGCAGTTCAAATGGCTCTCTGTGTACTAGCTAAATAGCATCATCATCCATATATATACTTTCTGTGATATCTATAAATATAGTTAGGTTGTTAAATTAAATATAAGGATAGTGTTACTATTTCTTGCAACATTGCTTAGATCCACCGCTTTGGCTTTTGTATGTCTTTCCCAATTATCAAGTTGCACTTTTGGATAAAACAAAAACAATGAGCTTTCCTGTGTACAAGCGATTCAATTAAAATAATAATTTCCAAAAATCTGTATTATGTGTGTGACAGTGTATTATCACACAGTTCAAAGACTATTTATTCCTTATTTTTGCCACCTTAATATACAATACTCAATTAAGCACGGCTATCATATAGCATACTTGTCTCTTGATTTAGAGCCAACAGTCCCTTTTAAAAGGTCTGTATCTCATTTGCATTGACCTGTTCCTCTGTGAGTATGCTCAGCAGGGAGTCGGCAGGAAGCACAGACGAGCCAAAGGAGGCAGTCATTTGAATGGCTGCATGAAATTAGTCAGGTGTTGGCACTGCATGGAGCATATCAATAGCAGCCCCCCTTCCGCCACCACAACCAGCAGCACTCCCCCTCTGTCCCTCCACACCCACCTTCCTCTCCTCAGTAATGTGAAGGAAACAAATGCATTTCACTAAAGACTCATCATTCCACCCAGATGATGTTTGTTGAAAGCCTAATGACTGTGTCTGTTAGCGCATGCGCGCTCGCGTCTGGCTGTGTCAAATTCAACCTGTCTAAATTTAGTTTGCTCCTTTCAAAATCACTATGTTCTAAACCAAACACAGCCCAGGCTCTTTTCCCACATCATCCAAGGCACATTTCAAGCTATTAGCCACACTCTAAATAAGAAAATAAAAGGCAACATTGGCACCTTCATAAGTTCTATATTTTTTGCCTGTATGTGAACCCACAAGTGTTTCATCTTTTTTTTTTGTATGTTCAATTTTTGAATTAGAGGTCTTTTATTCTCATGTTCTGTTGTGCTGCAATAGACTTTAAATATAACCACTAACTTATAGGGTTGGGTATCGCTTAGGTTTTATGTGCCGAAACGGCTTAAAGAATGGAGAACAAAAACTTCTAATGTTTTTAATTTAGCAGTCTTTTTTTTTTCTGGAAAATGATAACCAAGTTAGCCTTTTCTTTTGATACAACATACCTCCTTTGGTTGGAACCGGTGCTTAAACAATGGAAAATACACATTTTGTCCTTAAACCTGTCATGTTTAGTTTTTTTTTTTGTAAAAGACAACAGTTAGCCTTTTCTGCAGCTATAGGGCATATATGGTATCACTCTTGCCAATTTTTCTTTGGTCATTTTTGCCTTTTTTGCCAGGGTGAAGGGAGTATCTGCCATCAAAACAAGAAGACAGCCGCATGTAACTAGGACTGTTTTTGCTAGTTCACCTTACATGCATAATTTTAATAACGTGATTAGCCTACTCAATGTAAATTGCACACGAACAACTTTAAGCTACTCCTTCAGAGAAGAACGGCTGCTTCTGCCATCATCATCCGTCATTAATTTTGGTACACTGGCAGGGCTAGGGACAAGACTCTGCTCTTTAGGTTATTGGGAGATGTTGCTAACACCAGGTCCGATAACATGCACCATGCCCACAGTAGGTGTGCTTAGTGTGAGGTCTTGCAGCAAGCTATCAAATACGGTGCATTTCTCGGCTTTTAAAATAACACTATGCGTCGCCAGGTGTTTCATGAGATTCGAGGCGTTACCTCCTTTGCACAGTATCACCTTAAAGCACTTGTTGCAGGCTGATGAGTTTGCATCCTTTGCTTTGAAGTACAGCCAGACTTTTGACCGCTTCGCCTTGGGCATATTTAATCTGTAGCTCTGCTCTAAAATAACGTACATACCTGGACCCGCCTAATATCCTTGGAAAGGTAAAATAATTGGCTAGAATCCAAAGTGTATGACATCTCAGGAAAAAATAGCACCGAAATGTGCGCTGCTTTTCGGTCTGGTTGCTACCATTTATGTCAGAACTGGGGCCATAATGGCACCAGATATTGCACCAGTAAATACTAATTTATAGTATTTACACTTTGTTGGTCCTTTAGTTGAATTGTGACCTCTGACTATCAGTTGCTCTAGCCATTCTCCCTACAGCACTATTTTCTAAGAGGATGACATCAGGATTATGTACATGTAAACACATCTTAGGGTGTGTGTATATATATATATATATATATATATATAAAGAAAAATATATATATATATCCATCCAAGAATAGGGATATATTTACAGATGCTTATAAAGCGCCTTGAGGCAACTGTTGTTGTGATCTGGCGCTATATAAATAAAATTGAATTGAAAAATTGAATTATACTGACATGACTTGAAAACCTTCACTTTTCTTTCTTTTTTTACATGCACGTAACAAAAGAAAAAAACTGAATTAGTCATTTGATGATACGCTTAATTTGACTTGTATTTAACCTGGCAAGTACTGATACTGCCAAGTAGTTGTTGTTGATACAGCGTTGGATAACAAATGACTCAACAAATGAGTGTTTCTGATGTCATCACAGAGAGCCCTGGTACAGATGCCAGCAAGGACACTGTGTGGACGGCTTGAAAAAGACAAATTACTTAAGACCTATGTCAAAGTTTCACATTTACTTGTTAGTTTAAACTAATACACTACTACAGCTCTATTAGGATGATGACATATGATGAATATTATGATGAATATATTGAATATTAGTTTGTAAAATTAGTTTTTTTCTTACAATGTCAGTCCATGAGACTGGCTGGCAAAGAGGTGGCTGTAAGCCACACTAAGCTAATGTCACATTGTTTTCATGGTACACAAAGGCTAATCTAGAAAACAATTATGCTAGTTAATATCATGTTAATATCATGTTAATAACGCTGTTGTTTCAGACAGTAGCAAGTACATTTTAATGCTTTCATTTTGTTCCTCACTTATAATTTGTACTTCTTAAACAGATGTATTTGATTGGCCTCATTAGCCGCATCAACTTGTGACTTATCTTTTACTATATTAACAAAATGTCATAATATGTATGCCTTTATATTGGTTTGCATTGCGAAATTGTCTAGCCCTCTGAACGAGGTTTTAAGAACACATCAGCTCTCGTCGGTGTAATTTTAAGGATTATCATTTTATGCTAATGCCAAGAATGCACAGTAGTCTTTCCTGAGACATGAAAAAGTCAAGAAAATAGATTTTCAAGAGACAGAGGGTGGAGGAGGGAGGCTTGTTGACAACAGCTGGCGCACAACGATGCATCTCCTGAAAGTCTTCATCCCAAGGCTGATGGATGATAGCGAAAGAGATGGAGGGGGTCTGCACACCAGCCGCTCTCATTTTTATCCTCATCAAAAAAAAAAAAACTAAACAATTTTTAAACATTTCAATTTTTTTTCCACAACAATGAATATGTTCCTCAGTTCAAGGTGTACAAAGACTATATGTCAGGTATAAACAGTAAGGATTTCTGCTGTATTTTAACATTGCAGAAGAAATGAGACCATCATGGAGGGGGAAGTCTCACAGTCCCTACTAAGGAGAAATATCTGGGACAAAACTGTGTATTTTTTTAATAGCCTTATTGGAAGCTTAATGGCAATATCATCAGGAAACCTACTGAGCCTCCTAATTGAAACTATTACAAGCCTGTCATGAAACCAGTGCAGTCAAATTCAACAACAACAGAAAATGGAGACCATTCAAACCACCAAAAACAACCCCCAGACCGCCCTCCAACACGTAATGGAAACAATAAAAAACGTGTCACTGAATGCATAATATCCATTTCGTCAAACAGAAGAAAGAAAATCTGAACCACTAATAAGCAACTGACATTTTTAGATATTTTACTATTCTGTGGAATTATTAGTAATGACTGCTCTTTTTTCACCCTGTGACAAACAGTTTCATTAACTGTGGATGGCATCGATGAGTCAATCACGTACATCACACTCCAGAGTCCATATCTATATGAGTTATTTCTGACTTGTGTAAAATCCATAGAGCATCCTGCATGTATAAAATTCATTTCTTTTGACTGAGCAGGATTGTCAGAACAGAGCAAGAAAGTCACCTGTAATAATCATTCTGCTGGGAATTGGGTGAATGATGGATAGCACCTCTGAAAACTTGTCTAAAAAATACAGCTCTATGTTTGGGTGGGTTGCCTAGTGTAAATGCTCTCACACTGGGTTTGCATCTCAATAAAATAGCAGGACATTTCAAGGATGAAGGTTCAATAAGTAAGTGAGAGGGTGTGAAATCATGCATGTGGTTTTCAATAAAATAAAGTCTGTATAGAAAACAAAAAAAAAGGGAAAGTTCATTTTCAACACAACTGGAAACACACTAGAGATGAAAGAATTGGTGGCACATGGTGATGATTCTTGCCAAGCAGACCAAGCAGCTTTCATAGTTTTATCAGAAAAAAAGGTGTTCTGATATGAGATTTTCTCTTTGGATTATTTGTGTTAGGATCAATTAACCCCATGAAAGAAAGGAAAACTAGCAACGTCACTGAATATTGTATTTATTACCTTCCCTTCTCATGTACTCAAGTCCCACAGCAAATGATGGAAATACTGCTAGAAGTATGTATCAGCCCCAATCAAACAGGGCAACTAGTGTGTATCTTTAGCTATTTTGAGTCAGTGAATAGTACACTTTGACAGTTATGTCAAGACCAGCATGTGCAGGATTAAAGTTACAATGAATTTGTATTAATTGTGGCGTCTTTTTGTATTTTACAGCTAATTAATCTCCTGCAGTAGATTTTGTTATTCAATTAATTGCTATTGAAAAATCTTACTGTAAACAAAAACTGCCTAGGTTCTCTGTTTGAATAGAAAAAATACATGTATTAACAGATAAATAAAAACAAATTTCTAATAATTCAATGTAATTAAATATCTTAACAACCACACATAAATATGTATTAAACAATTTAAGATTGGGCATAAATGAAGTATGCATTTAAAAAAAAGATTACGCTTTTTTTAGAAAACTAAAGCAGAAAGTTGCTCTACTTTGAACCACTTCACAGTACAAACTCGTATAACTGACACATGCACAATACCTGCTTATGCAATAACTATGTAGTACCTACATAGTCTTATAATTAAAATTTAAAATATTTCTTTCTTGGAGCCACTTTCGCACATCCACTGCAGTCTTCAAGGTTTTAGACCTAAGGGAGGTGCATGTTAAAATGCAAATGTTCAGCTTAGTTAGGTGTGTGATGTCTGATTGCCTTCTTGTAAAGCTACTGCAGGTAATTATATACAGAAGCAAGTGGTCATGGTCATTACGTGTCACGCCTCTTGCAAGTTCTACCCAGGCAATGTCGTAAGCCAAGTGGAGTATTTCTATTTGTGGAAAACACATCTGCCTATCTCCTGCCATGTGTGAGAAAAGGCAACTTTGGATAATGTCGCCTACAGATTCTCTTGAATTCATGTATAAAAGCACCTTATGCAAACTGAAAATAAAAAGAAAGAAAACATTAAAGTGACATCTTATGTTAAACTAGCATTCATCAAATTTAGGAATGCTAAATTCATATGTAGCCTAGCATAGTGCTATTCTGGCAGACCGCTGAGCCAAACTTAGTTGCAAGTCCATGAGACTGTGATCAGCCCAGTGCCAGCCAACATCACATGCCTACATTTGCCACAAACTGCAAGCTTCTTTGCAACCCACCTCTATCCAAACTCATACTTTTATGCTCTGACTTGTTAATGAGGCCTACTCTGTTATGGAGTATGGATCTGGTTGCTGCTTCTCTCTCCTACTGATATTTATAAAAAAGTTGGGAAGATGAAAGAACAAGCATTGCTGGACAGTATCTAATGAGTATGACATTGCATCTGCTGACTGTCTTCCTTTCTGTAACAGGGAACTCTTGTTCACTTTTGTTGCTAAATACTCATACTGTAGTGGATCATTGGATAATTAGGGGTCCCTCCTTGTATTTTGCTTGCTTTTACAAGGGTATTTAATGTGCTTTACGGTAACATGTTAAACTGCCTTTAGATAAGGTGTTGTGAACTGGTGATTTATCAAAAAAATAAATCTAAAGCAAAAGTAAAAATGAAATCTAGGTAAATGTCTAGGCATGCAAACAGACATTTACACAATCATAGATATATACATAGACATAGATACGTTTGTTTAAATGTGATGGACTAAAGAAATGTAAATATCCTTTCCCTTAGATTATGCACATTTATATGCAGATATTTATTTACTGTAATTTTAACTTTTAATATGAGAGCTCCATAATAAAAGTCCTCACTAATAAAGACATAGAAACCAGATGAAATTTGCAGACTGCAGTAGGAACAGCCAGTGATATACACAATGACTCCTAGCTGAGTAAAGGGAGGGGGAAGGATTGGGATTGTTCAGAGGGAGTCGTGAGACAGAGGCAGGGGACCCTAAGGGAATCAATAGTTACAGTGGACAGTGGCAGACTGTGCAGTTGGCCTGTTCCTGTCAGTTATGCTGGCATGGCTGTTGAGCAGCAGAAGAGATGTGCAGCTTTAAAAGAAACAACTTCTCCATCTCAGCCACCTTCTTTCTCATTCTTTAATTAGGAACGACCTTGGCCAATAAATAAATGGCTCACTGACCTCACCATCATCGACCCATCTTTTAAGTGCAAAGTCACAATTTGCCTCACTGCTTTGTGCATCATGTCATAGTAAAATGGACCCTTTCATGGCAGGGGATGTGTAATGGTGAGCGATTGAGCCACTAATAGCATTACATTAGGCCAAGCAGAGGGCTGTATTACAGTATGTCATTGTAGTTAATGGCTAACTGCATGCATGGCTCATTCAAGTTATAACCATTTTTAAAGTTCATTCCATCTGCCTCTCTTTCTCTACAGCTATGTCTAATCCCTTAATGCTGCTTTATTTGGCCTTTTAAAATATTCTCAGCAGCAGCAGCAGTTTGTCTGCCCAGACTATTTAATTCATGGGACGGAAATGTTTTCGATGCTTTGGTCGTGCTGTGATGTACTTAAAGTGGACCTTTTTTGATCTCTCGTGGATTTTTTTTGAGCATGCACTTGTGGCTGCTGCATGCTGTGTGCGCTGGATCCGAGTTCTAAAGATGGATTTCATTCACTAAGCTGCCCTTTCTGTCAATGCAGGGTTCTTGCTCTAAATTGTCTATGTGAAAGGCACTTAGATTACATCACAAGGCAGCTGATTCAGAAATCCCTCCCTAATTGCATTACTAAATGCAGCATAAGCCATGCAAATACGTCTTAAAAATGATCAATAAAAAAGTTTTTCGGATTATAGTTTAAGGTTTTGTCCATCCTGTGCCACAACTGGAAAAAAAAAATTTCAAGGTCGCCAATAGAACATTTAAGGTTTCATCCGTTATCCGTATTGGCATCTGATTTGGGCAGATGATGACTGTGGTTATTCTTTCTTTTTTGTTTAGCAAGTAGCAAGTTTTTAAAATGTACTCTTCCACTAAGAGCCAATTTTAGAACAGGCCTCTAATTGTTGCTGTAAGCACCATCAACTGGCTGATCCAGAATCAGTGATCATTCTGCATGCTTGTAGTTACTAACCAGTTCAGGAAATTTGTGTTGAGTGTACGCCGTGGTCCCCTGGTGGGCTGTGACAGTTACTTCTTAATATGTGACGCAACAACACACCATGAAGTTGAAAAGCGTTCATTATTTCATCAATAAATCCTTTTCTTGTATCCAATTCCACATGACAGACTTTACTTCTATTGGTAGGGCTCACCCTCTAAAAGTGCAACTAATTATGTCATGTTTGGGAAATTTCTACAAACAGGCCTCATTTCTAAGAGTGGTATAACTGCCTAAAAAAGCTGTACTCTTTGCAATAATGCTGCAGTCAGTACCATGAGCAGGTGCCCCAAGTGAAATAGCCAAGTAGTTTGGAAGGTTGTTCACGAGATATGGGTTTTGTATGGCATGAACAGTAATGGCAAGGTGTATGAATCATGGCCAGAAGGCAAAGCTTTCAATTTCCCAGTCGCTTTTTCAGGTCTGATTTGCGATTGAAAGAATAAGATTGTGGATAAAAGAGACTGATATGAGTTTCCTCTGTAGGGTACTTGGCTTCAGACTTAGAGATAGGGTTAGAAGTTCGGACATCAGGACGGTGGTTGGAGTATAGCCGCTGCTCTTTCAAAGGAGACAGCTGAGCTGGTATGGGCATCTAATCAAGATTCCTCCAGGGTGCTTTCTCTTGGAAGTTGCTGTGGAAAAGGACAGTGAGAATACCCTGCCAGCTTGCTGCCACTATGACCTGACTTCAAATAAGCCCAAGAAGGATGGATAGATGGATGGATGGTCTTACTTTGACGGAAATGATGAGGCTCTTGGTGAATGATTACTAGAACAGCCTTTTTTATTCTGGGATCATGGATGTTTTATTTAACCAAACTTCAATAGGGTGTCAAAACACTACTACTTATGTTTCAGGACTCACTTACCACTTTGATAAGGACTGGTCTTGAACTGTTCTGACTAAATAAGTCTTGACTCCACTTCATGACTCTCTATCAGTATTGTCAGCAGGCCTCAGAGTGTAGTGTTGTCCTGTTTTTGTCCCTCACTCTCTGCCTCTGTGCTTGTAATTACCTCTCCACCACCATCCCTTAATACCTCCAAGTGGGCAAAGACACCTCCAGGGTGTCCGTAAGTGTGTTTCGTATGCACGCTCATATGCACGTGCATATGGCAGCCCGTTCCCAATGGAGCTGAGTGGTGTGTTTGTGTATCTAGGTGTGTGTGTATGTATAAGGTGTAAATTTGTGTGCATATGCTGGTCCTCTGGGGCCTTTTGCGCGCTGGATAAATAATGATGAATTACAGATTGATTACCCAGGAGTGAAAGCTCTGGTATTAAACTTATTATAAAAGGCTGCAACCTGTGAGCTGTGCGTGTGTTTGCACAGGAGAATGCCTTTAGCTTCTGCTTTGCTCATAATTAAGGGAGTAATATTTCTGGGTCATAAACATAAGGATTGGCAGCATGGGTTTTTAAACTATATTGATTGCATATAGTTTGCGTGCTTGGGCCTAGGCAGCAGCAGCTTTACAGAACATCAATATTTTACCTGTATACTTCACACAGACACACTGAGTGGGTGGTCAAGTAGATGTAGCTTTTATGGCCAATGCAGAGTAATAACCTGTGTGGACCTGCATTTTGCAAAATGAGATATGTGTTGTTTTTATGTTCGGACACATTGGTGAATTACACAATTGAGCCCTCGAGAGCCTGTTTAAAGTAGCATAGTGAGAAGTTTAAATAGAAAAGGCAATTTATGAGAAATACTCTCTCTGACTGCAAATGCATACTGCTGTAGCTGCCACACTTTTCTGCTGACTGGTGTTCACTGATTGTTAGCTATTGTACCAATTAGGCCCTTTATTCCTGGTGCAGAAATTGTCTATTTATCTTCAGGCTTCTCACAAGTTATGACATGCTTAGATTGTATAGGAGGGATGACAGAGTTGAAAGATTGTCCTGCTAGATCATACGTGTCTATGTTTGTTTTGTATTCAAGCAATCTGTATGATTATGTTCTAAAAGCATATAAATGTTTAAAGTAAATTGTGGGTGCAATTCTGTCCATTTCGTATTAGTAGTTTTTAGCTAGTTAGCTAACTTGTTATCACAGCTTACTTATAAATATTGAGTTAATGGCCAAAGCCTGCTAGCAAGTTCTGTCTGTGTGATATTTTGGCACACAATATTTTTTAATGTAGTGGAATAACATAATAATAATAGTAATAATAATATTAACACTCAGCAATGAATCAGGACTAAAACGCACATATGACATAATTCAAATTTTTGTATTTACATTTTTGCCTATTTATCTGTAGTGAGTGCAGCCATTGTTCACTGTTTACCCCAGCTGTCAAAATGCACACTATAAAGGGTCCACTTCTATTTACTTTTGAGGATATTTTTAACATTTTTTCAACAATATCCTGAGCTTTTCTGTCATTAAGTGCTGTTGTTTTTGCTAGTGTTATCCACAACATTGTTAGACAATTTTCTCGAGCCCAGTGTTAATGAACATAATGTTAGCTTACAACTAGTTGTTGTTGTTATAGCTGGCTGATTGTCAGATGTAAAGTTGCAGATTAGACAACATGAGAGTTGTCTAATCTGACAATAACTAACTGCAACACTATTGGGAAAAAAATACAAATATTTATGCTAATTTTTATATGTTAGAGTCTGACGCAGATAGCGAATAAGAGGAGACAGAGATGCTAAGAAAAAGATGATGAAAATATACATTTACAAATCTTTAACTTAAAACTAACTTATAATCAACATTTTATAATCAATATTTTTTTATCCACATGGAACATTCTTTTCTAATTATATTGTTGAATTCTGTTTCTTTCTCAAGTAACAGCAGCAGGTCAAGAGTGATATTAGATGACTCTGACCCTGAAAGATGTATTGGCCCTCCGTGACTTGAAGTCATGTTGATAATGCAGATTTTAAAGATAACCGCTTATGTTTATGTAGCATCAGTAAATCAAACAAACTATAGGGAGCCCCATTCACAAGAGTCAGCTGACGTATTTGGACTTATAAGAATCTCACTCCAGATGACTCAATCTGGAAGTACTCTTTCAACTCTCAAATAGGAGAAGACCCTTGAGCCAATCCAGAACACACTGGAGGGATTGCATATCTTATCAGGCCTGGGAAAGCCTCAGGGTCCCCCAAAAAGAGCAGGAGCACGTGGCCAGGGATGACGACTTTGCCTCGCCTGCTGCGACTACTGATAAAGATGGATGGCGGGATAAAAATCACACTCCTACTTTGAGCTGCTGCTTCTGAACTTTGTCCAGGAGGGCTTTTGGATCTGATGGTCTCTCATAAGATTAAAGTGGAATATTTATTTGACATTTCCAAGCAATCACTTTAATGTGCCCTATTAAGCAGTCTGTTGTTTGATATTTTATGTCCCAGTTGTTTGAATAAATAAATGCTTGTATTTTTGTGCCACAATTTTTGTGCAGCACATTTACCAGTTTTCTCACCAAATAATCAGTGTAACAAAACAGTAAGGACATTAAGCCATGCTTTGTGTGGTAAGAAATTGTTCCTGTGGTGACAATATGTCTGCATTCACTATTCAGATATGATCCTATTTTTCATTTGAGAGCCTTTATACATTCAAATAGCGAAAATGTATCTTATTACTCAGTATACTCGGCAAGGCACCCATGTCAAATTCAAAAATGGTTCTTTTTATCCACTATTTCACACTTCTTTAATGGTCAACATTTTTTAAATCTCTGCTACCCTGCTGTATCCACAAATGGACAAACAAGAGATTTTGCACTGGTTTCGTAACCTGCATCTTCACCCAGCATAATCTGCAGAGTTAAGACATTTATTCACTTCACCATGTCTGTTCCAAATCACTCAAACTAAGTCCAATTAGCTAAAGTAACAGCATTTACCTGTGCCTTTAATTAAATCAAATGTTATCAAGTGGAAGTTAAAAGCTAAGTAAGTGATATTAACCTCTGTCTTTAGCTTTTATTTGCACTGAGAATTGTTTTCATTCTCCCCTTTCTTTTCATTGTCACCAGCCTAATGCAACCTAATTGCAACATTGGTGTATATGTTGCACAACTGAAAACAGGGGGAAAAGAATCACGAGAGTTATTATGACTTGCGTCTCTCATGCAGTCGTTTATTACAACTCGAAAATTAACATAAATGTTTCACATTCTGTACTGCCTAATGTCATGTGGTGGAAGAAGAATGCTAAATAATAAACCAAAATAATAAAGTGCTTGTTATACATATGCCTGAACATGCCTCCTCACAAAACGGTTGACGATAGCGACGTTTTTTGCTCCTGCCGTAAGCTTAATGGCCATTATACAGTACAAAACTGACACTCAAAACTGCCACGTCTATATACACAAAACTGTAATATAGTGCTTCTAAAGCTTACAAAACAATTAAGGGTTACCTCTTAAATATCTTAACAGTGTACAAATTGGAAATATGTCAACATTTATACACTTTTACCTAAAAACAGGAGGAAAAGAATCATGAGAGTGATTATGACTTGCGTCTCTCAGTCGTTTATTACAATGAGGAGAACGCGCAAAAGCCCCCTAGTGGAAAATGGAGACAATACCAATCGATCACAGAAAAGGCTTACTAGTCGATTAGTGATGTGCAGATGGCAGCTCTCTTAAATAAACTAAAAACCCTTAATATAACATGAAAAACAATAACCTGTTAACCATTTTCTTACCATATTTACATTACTTTTGTCCTTATATTAACTAATATGAATGTGTATTAACTACGCCATTTCAATATGCAATAGTCCTTAAACCTGTCACATGGTGTGTCAAACTTAATTTAAACTGGGCTGAACACAACCCATTGACTAGTGTCACTTAAGGTCATAACCTTAAGTGGACCGCACCAGTCAGTCAGTGTAAAGTTACATATTTAACAGTTTTTCCACATGACAAAGAAAAAGCTGCTTTGACAAAGAAAGAAATCTGTCAGCGCAGTTCTTTGGACTTAATTATAAAAACTAAACGTGTAAAATTAGTTAAAAAAAATAAAAGTCCTGCTAGCTCATTGCAAAAACAGAAGCTTATTTATAATTGTTTATTTCTTAATTACTTTGTGTAGTAAGAATTGCCATCATAAGTGAGGAGTTTAAAGTAGGAAAACCTTAAACATAAAACCAAAAATACAGTTAAAGGTCAAACATTTGTGGTCTTTTGCAATTAGCAGCAGATCAAACAAGTTAAGAATTATAAATGGCTTTAAGCTCACAGACATTGTGTCCAACACGATGCCGGGCAAAAGGTTTCACGTATATTCCATTTAAATCCAACTAATTAAATAAAATGGGGAAAGCGTCCAAAGTCTGTATGTTAAGACACCAGGAGCCCCATTGCATACGGTCTGCTCTGTGCTGGGGTGCTGAGTTCCCATTATAACCTATTTGTCGGTCGAGCAAAAACACGACCGACAGAGATGGGTCTAAGACATGATCTTGTGGACCTTGACCGACATCTACAGTGCAGTGTCTGGAGCGCAAACATGAGTGCAGTGTTTTGATCTGAGGCACTTTGGTGAATCAAAAGTCAACACATCACAAATTACGTTCAGTACATTTTTTGTCTCTGAGTTCATCAGTGTGGACTCTGACACGATTGTTCCGCAAAGAGCAACGTTGCCAGACATTCAGTAAAATAGGCTGGTCATTGGATAGTGTTAATAAATGTCTTTAACTAAATATGAAAGTTTATTTTATTTTTTACTACAATTCTTTTCAAGTGTTAATTCAGCATGTATTACAAAATAAAATCTTTTCCTTACAGAGGGTTTGCAGGCTTTTTATTTTGAAATGTGTCCAATCACAGCACTTCAAACAACCAAAGCTCGTGATGTCACGGTGACGTTCTGTCTTAAATAGGCATGACCAGGGGCGAAGTTCAGTACACTTTAGTGGAGCTCTGATCCAGAAGCACGAACAACCTGGTTGTTAGAACGAAGAAGAGGCAGACGCAGTTAAAATGGCAGAAGCACAAAAGAAAATGTTCGTCAGACCAAAAGAAGAGGTTGTAAACCCCAAGAAACAAAAGGGGCAAAAACAGAAAAGAGTGGCTGATGAACCCAGAAGACCGATTACTTGGGGGTATGCTCGCACTCTTTAGAATGCCCAAAACAACGTGGCTGATGGAAATGTAACCCCTAGAGATATGGTTACTAGTATTTGTTTTTGCACCTTATACTATTATTTCCAACACCCCTTGAACACACTGTGATTTTCCGTAGTCCAGTGAATGCAACATAAGCAAGC
>VUQR01012085.1:0-20945 GCA_015108515.1 Hemichromis elongatus
ATCTTTGCATCTCCACAGGATGTAACTGCCTCTCTGGATAGAGATGATAAATCAGTCCTTCGGTTGCCACTGATTGAAGTCTGGGTGACAACAGCCCATTTGCATTTATTCATTTGGCAGACACTAGAATCCGTAGTGATGTACCACTGAGGCACAATCCAAAGCCCAGCAGATCAAGAACTGAGAGAAGACCTGAGAAAAAAAAACCTTCCAGGTGTGATGTAATACGCAAAATTCGAAAACAGCAGCCTAAATCAAATTTGGTAAATCGTTCCACCAACCCAGTACTGCTCTACCATCAAGTTCCAGATACCCAAACAGCAACCTGCAGGACTGAAAAGTAAAGGCAGTACCAAACACAGTTCACACAGTTCCCATATATATATGGGAATATATATATATATATATATATATATACACACACATACATATATATATATACATATATATATATTGCCGGGCTCTATGCGTTCAGTTAGTTTATGGAGGCAGCTTGCTAGCATCCGTTGTTAAAAATCATTTCATCCTTTCGTCTAGAGAGACTAAAAGCTAGCTCTTATATTGGTCTCTGAGTGGTAAAACTACTTTACAATTTAGAATGACAATTAATCTTACTTGGGAATAATAAAACTAATTTTTATTCCTCATTTATTTTTTTAACAAAAGGCTTATTTTCATCTATTTATGACAGCCTGCATAGTCGGCACACCTAAAAAAAATATTGGCCTCCATATGGTATTTTTAGTATTTTGCTAATGTGAAACAGGATTTAAAGCAATAGCTCACAATATAATGAAATCTCACCTTATCATCAGTGTTAAAAAAAAACATCTTAATTACTGCAGTGGAAAATGTTTGCACTGCAATAATTTGGAAATATATTAGAGATAATACTTTAAAGAAATGGCCCCAATATTTTATCCCTGCAGCTGAGAGGTAAGACTTGCCTCTAGAAGGATTTTGGTAAAACCTGAGAAAAAAAGAACCAAAGAGATAATTAATTTGATTTAATGATTGGAATTACACATTAAGAACACACAATATTACTGTATAAAACTGGCTTGTGACAGTGGCAACACGAAGTCAATCAATGCATATCTCTCCATGAGCATGGCTGTTGAAGTTGTACAAAGAAAACTGAATCCTGTATTCAGACAACACATACTGGCTACGGAAACCTGAGCAAAAGCCCAAGTACAGCTGTTCAGCTGTTAGACACTTCCGAGTTAATGTGGTAAAAACAAACAAGGAAGTATTATTCATTTAGCTTATAAGGTAGCAGTGGTTTATGCAATTCAACAGACATAATATATATAATATACTACTCACATTAATCCAAACCTGCTTTCAAAAAATCTGCTTAAAAGAAACAGACAAGATCTGTAAATCACATCTGACAATAACGGAGGACAGAAATATTCAGAACTACAGAGCAGCACACTGTTTAAAACATCCAACATCTGCTTAAATGTTGCTGTGTGACTTTAGTAGTGACTTTGTTACTAAGTTAATCATGTTAGCTATGAAATTTTAACTAACATTCAACAAGTACAACCCTTTTTAGAACGGGTTATAGCAATGACTTCATCTGCATTTTCTTACACCCCAAACAAAGCAGTGCAACTTTGGAAACACTGTTGAAATGTATTCAATCTTTCTTTACCAGATACCAGCTGAGGTAAGTTCATGTACAAATGTTACATTCAAAATGTTGACAAAAGCACCTTTGCTAAAGTATGTATTAATTACATCATAATGTACCTTTTACACACGTATTTTTAGTCAGTTTACACTGAGACAGAAAACTGAATGGCATTTAGCAGTTTCAAGTTCCTGGTAGTTGTCAAGCTGTCTGGAACATTTTAATATAACACATCATACTGCCATCAGTAACACCAGTGCTTTTCATTTTAAGAATCAAAATGTCTTATGCAGAATATAGCAGGTAAGAACTGCTATAGTGTTTTTGTCAGGTTGATAAAGAAAAATGACTCAAGTTAGTAGCAGTGCTTTGCAAAGCCTTCAGTCATAGTGTGAAGAGACTATGGAAGCCCATTTCCGCCACTTTTCTCAAAATTTCGAGTTGCTAAGTCAAAATTTTGAGAAAATAAGTCAAAATTTCGAGAAAGATAACTCGAAATTTCGAGTTATGGATCCTTTTTTGTTTGTTTTTTTAGTGGCGGAAACGGGCTTCCATAAGAGACAACTAACATTTGTAAACTATAAAGCAAATTTAATTAAATGTAATATCCAGAACCCACTGTTTGTTCATTGGTTTGGACATATTAACATATATCCGGTCAGCCAGTTTCCCAAACACAGACTGAGTCTGGTGCTCACAAAATTAATAAAAGGAAGAGAAAAAAAAGACAGAAAACAGTCAGTGAAAGTCTCCATCGAGTAAAGCTCTTAATCTGAGACTAGGCTTAATTGAAGGTTGGGAAACTGAGCTAGTGTGTGTTTACACTCACAAAACATGAGAACATTGTTTTATTGTTAGTGCAATACAAACAAACTGAATTGTGCAAAGGTATTGAGCCAGCCTCGATTTCTTTATATTTTGCTTCAAATGAGTCAGACTTCATTTTCATCTGATAATGTAGTCTTCATTAATAAGCTTTCTAAAGATCCTTCAAAGCTTTCCTTTGGACACAGCGTTTTTCACTCGTTTTAGTTCAGTCCCTGTACTTGATCATTTTCAGAGGAATATTTTTGTTTTTTCCACTACTTAACACCGACCATCCAAAAACATTGTGTCTACAGATAACAAACAATTTAGCAAAGAACAAATTTACATTTTTATCTTTAGACACATTGTTAGCACATTATGATTAGCAGCCTGTCACAAACACACAATGTTTGCTCCCATTTCTTTAGTAAACAACACCAAAGATAACACAGTTTGACGAGCAAAAAATTATGTTTTAGTACCAGTGAGCAGATTTCCAAAGTGCGTTTAGATGAACTCTACAACAGTCAGTGTGTAAAACAGGAGGCTCCCTAATGGTTTTGGGGAAAATAAAAAATAAAATCAATTAATAATTTCAAAATTTTGAAAACTAAAGGTCATACCAAATATTGACTTTTTATCGTTATAACTGTAGAAAATGCTGCTTTTGTTATATATATTTAATTTCCATGCACGTTTCCACATGTTTCAATAAACTGCTGTAACTATTTTCTATCTTTCCACTAAAATATAAAGAAATAAGGGGTGGCTCAGTATTTTTGCACAGTACTGTGACTAGATATAGTGCACACTGCATAAAGTAGATTGATTCAAGGTTTTCAGCTTGACAGAATCTCCTTAATTTGTGCCTTTCTAGAAACCCTAGTCCAGAAACCTTTTAATGGAGACATCCTATAATCTTTCTTGTAATCTGGGACTAGAACTAATCCATGTCTCAAATCCGACTACTCTTTTATCAGATCCAGTTAACTTGCTGGTTCAGCTCCGCTTCTTGAATCAGCACCAAATACTGAGATCTTGAATACGATACAAAATATAATGTATTGTTAGTCTCTATTTTCAATCACCATGGAAAATGATAAAAATAGGAAAGATCATGAAGATAAAAGATAAAGATAAATTTCCCTGCAGACAAATTACCCTTTTTAAAAGACTGGTTTACATGTGCAAATGCTGTCATTTTAAATAAGTTAAAGATTTAAGTTTTTTTTTTAAATTTTGAATTATAATATAAAACAAAAGAATGCAGGGTGCACAATGCATCCTGCAGTGCAGGCTCAATATTTGTAACATTTCATGGCTTCACCTGCCACGGCTGTGACTGCACGCTTGCTTTCAGCTCCCGGAGAATGTCAGCGCCACTGCTCCAGGCAATGTTTTTAGCTCTTAGAGGAAAGTTGCCCTCCTGACCTTCCAGTTTGGCTAGCAGCTTCTCCAGAGTGTATCCCTTTCTTGGCATCACAACATCGTGGCCTCTCAGACAGGAAGTAGGGCAGAGATCATTCCCCCCATCCCCCACGTAAAAGATCTGCTCATACTCCACGCCGGCATTAGATTGCTCAGAAAGGTAAAGCTCCAGGACTTTTCTCTTGCAGAGGTTGACAGGGCATCGATCGCAGTCGTGAGAATGATAGCACTGCACCTCAATGTGCCCCAACTCATTGAGCTTAGCTGGGTTGGTAAAAACCTTATCAACAGCTGCCTGGAGTCCTGCAGCATCAAGAATCCATTCTATAAACAAGGTGTTGGAATCAGAGATGACTATGCAGTCAATGGCACTTTTATTCTCTGATATGAATGTCAGCAACTCAGTCATTCCATCTGTAAAGGGGATGGTCTCCATCACACTACGAACCCTGTCTGGGCACACCTTTTGCTCTCCTGCGGGCATAGATTAAAAAATGCTGATGGCAGATTTCAGGAATTAGCAAAACAAAAACAAACAGCATAACAGACTCTCACCTATGTAGTTCATCACCCTGCCCATATACTCAGTCCAGTAGCCTTTTCTGTACGAATTCTCCACAGAGCCAGGAAGTGTCTTATCAGGAAGGCACCTGACAGAAGGAATAAATAAAGAAGAAAAATCAGGATCAATCAGCTATAGTGTTTCTCTAATGCTGTATTGATGTCCTGGTATAAAACAGTAATTACAGAGTACTAACAGAGGCCGTGCCAAGAGATAAAGGACTGGTATTATGCTTAAAGAATAGGAAAATCTTTGTCAATACATACAGAGGACAAAGGAAACTTGGAAAAAGTCCTATATGTGCTATCTGAACAGCTGTAGTATGACTTTCTTGTCCTACCTGACCACCCAAGTGTCACTGTTGGCATCGACCACAGTGTGGTCAAAATCAAACACCATCAGAATCTTCATTTTTCACCTTAAAAACAGAAAAGAATGAAAAAAAAAACTTTTAAAATAGATTTTGCAAGATAATAGTTATTTTTAAGCTCCCCACTTTCAGTGGTTCGTTTAATAACTGATACTGTTCTCAAGCGGCCTGTTTACGTCTTATCAGCTCAAAACGTAACTGAGCCCACACTTTCACTTCTTAAAAAACCCCTTCCCATTAAAGCCGATTGTTAGTTGACATCTCAAATAACATATATGTCATATAATTTATTATTCCTTTCTCTATCAAGACTACATTAAAACTAAAAAACTTTTAAATGCCTTCTTTTAAAAGGAAGTGTGGTGTTAACTCGTCCCCTTACAAGTAAACTGTCCAGTCAGTCCGTTACAACGGTTCCTAACGCGCTGAGCACACGTGACAGGGATTGCATAGCTTTCTGTAATACGCTGTATTATAGTATACCCAAGATAAATACAAATAAAATAAATAATAATATAATAATAACAATGTAAAAAGGTCAACAACTGCAAAATTACCGGTACGAGTCCGTCACGAATTCACCGGTCTTCCTACTCCTTATCTTGCTTTGTTGCAAAAAGTGGAACAAATCTGAGCTCATTACCGCCACCTGCAGCTTCTTTTGGATGTTGCGTTTAAACGTAGTAGTTCCTCAACTCTCCGCAATAAGTACATATTTTATAAAACATACAGTCTTTCTACTTCATTAAAGCTGTATATCTTTCTACTTGTAACACCTTTTGATAGTTCTCATAGAAAAATACGCTGTTTTATTAATATATCCCATCATAGCACTAACTAAACCACACTTCCCATATTTGGCCTCCGGGTGGCAGTATTGCACAACTGCACGTACGAAAACGCAGAAGAAGAAAACGTCGGTTTAGTTCCTGGTTGTACAGTCAGGACAGTCAGTGCAGATTGTTTTTCCGTATCTTTAATCTAATCGCTCGGTGTTTTTCCACCAGCATGTTAAAAGGTTTAGGGACGTGGTTGGGTCTGGAGGACCCGACCGTCACGAGGACGTCGGATGACAAGGAAAAGCTGAGCGTGGAGCAGGAAGAGAAGGTGGTAGAAGCACAAACCGAGGTAAACAAACAGCAGCCACCTGACCAGACTGGAACACCAGAGCCGGAGCAGGAAAAGTCGGAGCAGTCCACAGGACTGAGCGGTGAGGAGCAGATAATTTCTGGATAATTAACTCTTAACTAACTCTAAGTTATGTGCTCAAAGTCGCTCAGCGTGACGTTAGTCTTTCTGTTCGTGTTGACCCCTGAAGGCTTTCCTGTTCAGCTTTTCTGTTTGTTCTTCACTCCCAGCAAGAGCAGTGTGACTGCAGGAGTATATGTTCTCTCATATTTGCGTCTTTCATTTCAGTGGCAGTGGTTTTATTAACAGCCCCTTTCTCCATTTGAAGGTTACATCTTCAGTTTTGCTTCCAATGCCACCAAGAAAATCTCTGAGTCAATGGTGGAGACTGCCCAGACAATCAAAAAGACTGTGGAAGAAGGAAATATTGATGGCATCATAGACAAGGTATGTTGCTCTCAGATTCTTTTTGACTGGTTTTGCAGATTTTATAAACAGCGTTGGGTGTATGTGTGGATTTGTAGGTCAGTATTCTGTATTTGCTTACCCTAGCATTGGCGATCAGGATAAATGGTCACACAAAGCTGTTTATCTGTTCGCTAATTTAACCCAGGGTTTCTCTTAGAACTCTGAAAATTTAACTAGATCTATTTAAATGTTAAAGATTACTGTCTGACAGTCTAATAAGAAGATGAACATAACCTGCTGCCAACGGTTTTATTTTTTGATTTTCTGAGGTGCCAACTCAGTGCTGTTTAAAGGTTTAAGAGTAAAGTTGTTTTTTTTATTCAAATATAGGCTTAGTCTACATACAAATTTGATATGAGTTCAGCAAGTACATTGTAGGTGTCCTGTTTTAGGATGAGATATTAATACTATTAATACTGTGGTTGTAAACTTGTTTATTAAAAACTAAAAAATAAAGTTGTGTCTAGAAATCTATATTATTTATTACTGATTCTTATTAAAGAAACAAAGACAGTAGACACAATAAAAGAAAACTTTAGACCCTCCTGTTTGTGCACAGAGGTTCGACGGGTCTTCCAGGATGGTGACGCTATTTTCTGGAGAATTGATTGATCAGTAGGCAGTGAGTTCATATCTGTCGATCTCTAGTCTGGATCTTAACTTGCTCCAGATGGCAATTTAACCCGAGTAAGAAGTGAACCACCATCATAGTACAGGAAACCCAGGGGTTAACCCTGAAGTTACCCACATAAGCAGTATTGTAGTATTATAAAGTAGTATTGGCCTCTGGACTTCAGGACTTGATTATACACATAAACACACTGCCCTGTAAATCAGCTGTCCCCAACCATTTTTGCGCCACGGACCGGTTTATGTCCGACAATACTTTCACAGACTGGCTTTTAAGGTGTCGCGGATAAATACAAGAAAAAACCAGTACCAAAAAAAGTCAGGTAATGATAAAAGCAATAAAAAAAATTATTGATAAAAACCATGAAAACCATAAATTTCACACCCGAGCCTCAACTCTCGCGGCCCGGTACCGAACGACTCATGGACCGGTACCGGTCCGTGGCCCGGGGGGGTTGGGGACCAATGCTGTAAATTTTCTGCACATTCTCTACTTATTTTTGGCTATTTGATGAACAAAAACAGCTTGAGTAGATTAAACATTACTTAAAAAGGTTTTCAAAGTATTTTTATGTCTAAAAATTTTGAAGTCTAAAATTTGTACAAAGTTGCCAGAATTTTTTATATGCAAGTAAAATCCTGGATTTTATCATGACTTTTTCAGGACTTTTTGCTTTGTTAACACTTTCCATTTATGTGTCAGCTTCTCCAATCTATTTATGCGTGTGTGTGTGTGTGTGTGTGTGTGTCTTTCTAGACGTTTTTAGGAGACTTCCACAAAGAGCAAGAGAAATTTGTCCAGGAGAAGAAGGCCAAGAAATCAGGTAAACCGGACTTGCATGAATGTTATTTACCAATGACCTCAAATGACCTCTACAGTCACCAGACCTATTGAATTGCTATGAAAATAAACATAACAATCACAAAGTTCAAATAGTAATTTCTGAAAGTGTGACTTGCACCTTGAAAGTGATACATTTCGTGTAAAATTGGAGTCTTGACTGGGATAAACTGTGTAATCTTCAGCTTTACATTGCGCCTGTGAGGGGCAGCAGAAGTGATGATATCGCGATTTTATCAGCATATGTCAATATGTCACTTTTTGGCCAAACAGCTTCTATTAACATAGAGCCAGGTGTGTAAATGTGTGCAACTGAGAGATAAGGATTGGAGCTGATGACTGAATGTGTGTGTTTGTGTGCACGCACGCACGCTCTGATGTTTGTGTAGAAGCAGCAGTGCCACCCTGGGTCGGCTACAATGAAGAGGAGACAATCCAGCAACAGATTCTCGCTCTGTCCGCTGTAAGCAAAGGCATCGTCCACAATGTTCAGTATAAATGTAGGAATGGGTGACTATTTTTGTCGCTACTGTCTTACGTATTTAAATGTTTAAATCATGCATTGAGTAAACACTGAACTGTTCCGTTGTTGATTCTAGGACAAGAGGAACTTCCTCCGTGACCCTCCCGCTGGTGTTCAGTTCCACTTTGACATGGAGCAGATGTATCCTTTAGCTGCAGTCATGCTGGAAGAAGATGAGCTCCTCAACCGCATGCGCTTTGACCTGGTTCCTAAACAGTCAGTGCTCATAAAACATTTATGTGTGTGTTTGTGTGTATGCCTCCATTTATAGCAGAGTCAACCTAAAGCTGCTATTAAAAAATGCATGGTGACATGTTTGTGTTTGACAGTGTGAAGGAGGAGATGTTTTGGCGGAACTATTTCTACCGGGTGTCTCTGATCAAGCAGTCGGCTCAGCTCACAACACTGGCAGCCCAGCAGCAGCGGAAGGATAGTGTGGACAATGGGGCCAGTGTTTCACCTGAAGACATCGTCCTAACAGGTCTGAATTTTTAGCTCTGCTAGAAAGGTCGAGATCACCAAGCAAACTTCGTGGTATCCCAGGTGCAGGAAGGCAGGGCAGATTTACAACCGCAATTCCACAGTGGAAAAAGTTAAATGCAGTGATTTGAAAATCTTTTTTGCAAATCTGTGGTCATAGATTTATAAAAATGTTTTGTACAGTAAAAGACCTTCAAAGTCTTGCATCTTCAGCTGTATGATTTTACAGTTTGCAGGCACCTAAACACCACGTAAGAAAGAAACGGACACAGCGCTCTTAAAGTTACAAAGATATCAGCATAAAATGTGAAAGCAGATACTGTGAAAGAAGCTGAAAGCTATATTTGTTATGCTCTCTAGGAAAATTGGCATCTCTCTGCCAGACAGTCTGAGAATTTAAGAGGACTTGCACAACAAAGATTACTGGGTCAGATGTTTTGTGGTCTAGAGCCACTGAGAGCTTTATATCCAAACAGTAGTACTTTATATTGTTCTCGGGAATCGACGGCAGAAATTGCTGCCATGTTTTGTTTTGTTGGGCTTTATTGATACTCCGGCAACAGCAATTGGAAGTCATAATGAAAGAAATAGAAAAACCCCAATTCTGTTAATGCATCGCTGAGAACTCTTTTCACCCTGTATTTAAATGGGCACACACAGTGTTTGTTAAGACTGATGTGAAATTTATTGCTTTTTCATTCGAATCTGTTTGAGTAGCTCATTAGCTGCAGAGAGAGAGAGAGAAAGAGAGAGAGATTGTAGGAATTCAGCAAACACAAAGTCTTTCAGAGGCGCTGATGGCAGCTGTCCAAAAAGCCAAGAACAAGTCGCCCATCAGTGATGGTTTCTGCTGATTGGTTGATAAGCTAGAGGAACCAGGAAAAGGATGATCACTAGGAAGAAGTAGGTTATGTAATGTTGTTTTCTCTCTAAGCTAAAGGACCCAAGCCGTTGGAAACATTAAGAGTAGGGGCAGTTTCAAAAATATGTGAAACAACTGGTAATGCCCACATTACCAGTTGTTTCACATATTTTTGAAACTGCCCCCACAGTACTTTGCTACAATGTAGCAATGGCTACACACTAGTCCAGATAGTTTTGGAAACTGAGTTTTCGTCTAGAAACGCTCCGCGTCCACACTGTCGTTTTGAGTTGTTTTCACGCAGTTGCGCGTCCACATTAAAACGACGCAAAACACTTACGTTGCAGTATCGCGCATGCGCGAAACGTAAGACGATTCGACCTGCGTAATTTCCATCTGTTAAACCAGACGACGAAATGGCGAGAAAAAGCACCCAATGTGTCAAATGGAATGATAATGAGGTGGAGATGTTGCTCCGAGTCACAGATGAGTACATATTAATCTTCAAACAGCCACTAAAACCTTTGAGCAAACCAAACAACTGCTGTACGACGCCGTCTGACCATCTTAGTTGAAGTGGTCACATGACTGCATCACGTGACTAACATATGTCATCGTTTTTAAAAGTCTCCGGTTTGGCCGTCCACACTACGCCAAAACCCTCCGTTTCCAAATGTATGCGTTTTGGAGAGCGTTTCCAAAACGCTCTGTCTTCCCTGACCAGGAACTCCGTCTCAGTGTGGACAAACGAAAACGCATTAGTGTGGACGTAGCTGTCAGTAGGTACTGTGTTAGTACTGTTTGGGAAGCACCTGTGGACTGAATATGTGGATTCATTCATTTAATTAGGGAAAGAAATCTGTCTTTTTTTAATTACTCAACACAAACATGAAAAACATAATTTCATTTTTATTTTCTGCTTTGTGGAACTGGGAAATAAATTCGATATTTTATTTGAAGACTGAAAGGTAAAGAAGTCATATTGTATAGTATTACGGAGCTATCTGAATGGATCAGGCGGCATCCGTGGTAAAAGCCATTATAAGAAAGTTTGTGGTCAGATTTTGATAAATGACCTCAGACACAGTCCAAAGGTCAGAGGTTAATGGGTAAATCCACTGTAGTAACACTCTGTTATTTGTTTGTAGACAATGTGAGACCAAAAACACCGCCAGTTTCCATCAGTGACATACAGAAGGTAAAAGCACGACACACGTTTTTCAACCACCTTTTGAGAAGTTAAGAAAAAAATCAAGAGTCACTCTCTCCTTCCTCTGCTGTCTGTTTTCCTCCTAGCCAACACACGAGGAAGAGGAGGAAATTTCAACAAGTCCCGGAGTGTCCGAGTTTGTTAGCGATGCTTTTGACTCAATGGCCATAAACCAGGAGGACCTGAGGAAAGAGATGGAGCAGCTGGTGCTGGACAAGAAGGACAGTCCTCCTTCTCCTGACGGTCGGCTTTGGAAGAGTTCCTATTCTTTGTTTTAGGCTCAAAGTATTTCTTGTTCTGTGAGAGAAATGCTTTGCTTATAATATTTCCCCTCTTTTATATCCAGACGAATCAGCAGATTGGGAAAAGGAGCTACAACAAGAACTTCAGGAGTATGAGGTGGTGACTGAGTCGGACAACAGAGATGAACAGTGGGATCAAGAGATCGAGAAGATGCTCCAGTCTGACGACAGCTAGTGTGTTTGATGCGTTTACAGTCGCTTATCTGGGCTGAAATTAATGAATCGTGACCAGTGATGCACGAGGGGAGGAACTTTACACAACTCTCATTTCTATCTCGTATCTGATGAAGTGGCGTAGATCCAATTATAGCAACAATGTGACACCTCTGCTGGAGGCAGCAGTCGTTTTCTGGCATATTAGTGAATTCCTCACTCCCTCCTAAATGAGTTTTGTCTACTTGGTTCTCCTATTCAGCTGTCTTTCTGATCAGAAATATCACTAGATGATACTTAAGTACAAGTACTATGAATTTTATAATGGAGGGAAATGGTCTTATGTTTATTATGTTTGTTTGTTTTTCATTTGTTTTTTCAATCTTTGTTTTCTCTGCGGTTTCCTAATGGCTTGGACAGTCGTGTACGTCTTGCTATAATCTTAGTACAGAGAAGTCAAATGTAAAGTAACATGTATGTAAATAAAAAAGAGTGTAACACTAAACTACCAGGTGCATTTGTCTTTTCATAATATCTGCTTGTGTGTTTCATTGCTACTGCTGTGTGTCATTCTGTTTTATATGTCAGCTTAATAAAAATGTATCTGTTATGGATAATTATGCCTCATGTTCAAGGTGGACACAAAGTCAGGGAAAGCTGAGTGAAAACCTTCCTTTGGGAACTTTTAAGCTATGCTACAAATCTTTTAAATCAGCTCTAATGAGCTACACACAAAGTTATTCTTCCTTAAAGTATTTATCTGTAATGACTTTTTTTATTTGTATGTTTTGTGACTGCACAGACGGGCGCATGTTTGGTGACTTTCAGTGAGGATTTAGTGCCTGCTCGCCCAGTTCGAGCACTTGTGACAGTTTTCTGTGTTAGATAATGGACTTGTTTGTTTATATACGTCCTTCCTGCTTTTCACACATGCGATCACGCTTTGTAATCCAGTTCCAAACTCGCTGGTACACTCGTTAAAATATAAATGAAAGAAAACAGCAATTTGCAAATCATTATCAATATTTAATCCTGTGTGCAGCTCGAAAGCAGTAGTTTCAGTACTGTGTGTTGAAAGAATGGAAATTTATCTCAGAGTTTATCAGGCATCTAAAGTGATATTGTATTTTTTTTAATTATTTAAACTCTAGTGAAGGTGGGTTAACAGGGTGCTTAAAATGCTGAACGTGTGTTCTGGATAAACCGTGTCATATGCGATCACGTGTTACTCTATGCAACCCAGAGCAGATCTTTGAAATGAAAAAAACAAAGCAGTCCTGCATATTCAACAGTCTTGAAATACCGTATACTCTCAGTACTATTTGTCTACATCCAGCTGAACTGCATCCAAAGCAGATAACAAAGTTCAGCCTCAGGGTGGAGCCAGAGCTACAACAATAGTGTTTACAAGCATCTATATTGTGTAGCTTATCAGTTTATCTCGTGCTCATTCACTGAAAGTAAAGTTTAGATATTCTATTGAGACTAATCACAGCTTCAGTTACAAAAAAGGAAAGAAAATAATCGTTACATCAAAGGCAAAGGCTTTATCAGTTAACTGCATGACTATTGCAGCCACGACCGTCATTCCTGCCTCAACAAATAGCAGCAATTTAATATTCAATGCTAAAAAAAATACACTTGTCTGTAAATATTTTCTTAAAGAAAGTTATGAAACATTAAATATAAATAAACAATAAGTCATTTTTGGTTAAACTGGGGGAGCAACATGAGTATTTCAACAAAAAGCAAAACAGGGATTCATAATGTCATCGGTCTAAAACAGCAAGAGATGTATAAAAACACACACAGACAGTTAAAAGACAAAGACCGCAAACAGGAAAGAACCAACCAACCAACAGTCATGTAACCTATGTTGTAAACATCAAAGTCACATGATCTGTGTGCTTTACACGTCCTATTATCATCTTCAGCTTTCAGCCTATTAGAATTTTTGAAGCATTTTACAGTCGTGTCACTTATGAAGTCACTTACATAGAGGCTTTTTTGATTTGTTTTTTTTAGTAATGAGGAATAAAATCCACTAAATCCGTTCTGACAGAAATGTGAACAGTTTTATTTGCTACTGTCAGCGACATGAAACCTTTTTTTTCTGTTTGATATATTTATTATTTTCACAATGAAATACAAAAGTACAAAACATAGAAAAAGAATTATTAAAATAAAAACCCACCCAAACAAACAACACCGCTGTTCGCTGTCAAGTAATCAAAAGTTAAAAAAAAAAAAAAAATTAAAAAAAAGGAAGGAAGAAAAGAAGGAAGAATACATAAATAAACAAACACGTTTAAAAATAAATGAATAAAGGTCACTCCTGAACCTGTGATGAAACCTTTTTTTTTAACTAACAGTTGGCACTTGGGTCTTAAAAAGAACCCTCCAGAAAACTAAATAAATCTTTAAGGATATCATTAGTATTGGAGTCCAGCCTCTGCTTTCATACTGTGTCTGACTTAATCCTTTAGTACACTTAATGCTGTATATGTCACTGATGCCTGTTCTTTTCTATGTCATATTTCTATAGAAGGCAGGGAGTTTCCAGAACAGAAGCATGCCACTAAATATTAAATATTTCAGATGAAGTGATTATTTTCAGTCTCTGGTGAGATCCTAACAAATAAGAATTTCCTTTGTTCTAACTACTAGATGTCCTGTGGAAAACATGGCAAACTTGGCTGTGTCCAGCTTTCATCTTTTTATCAGATTTCTCATGTAACTTTTTGGTACCAGGGCAAGCATATATCCTCAAATGTGATTTACGAGCCTTTCTTTCCATTTGAATGTAATTTCTGGTAGTTCCTGATGTTTTAGAGGTCCACAGTGTTGACCGTGCAATTATGCCCCCTTCTTATGTTCTTCTTACAAAAATAAAAAGGAAGCTCTGAAGCCCTTTGAGTTCGCAGAAATGCCCATATACATACCACCTCAAAACTGAGTTAAAGTACTTGCAATGTAATGCACAGTTTCTGTGTATAAACGATGCTTTGTCCTGGCCAAATGTGAAGTGGAGTTTGGAGTAGAGTGCAGATGTGTGAGAAAAGAAAGTCCTTCTAAAGAGTGATTCAGTACGCATGGAATGATGTCCTGGATGTTTGGTAGCAGAAAGTCTGTAATCATGTGAAATGAGACAAACACATATCTCTGCTTGTGCCAGCCAGACAACAGACCTGCCCCAGCATGCTCCTTACCGTCTATATGAGAGCGGCAGGAACAGATGCCACGCTGTCTGTAGTGTTAATGCTACTGCTACCACTTTAGGGTTACTGAAATGAATTGCAAAATAAATACTCATTTGGACAAGCAATCAATACAAGAATCAATAAGCCGCATATGTGAGCTGTGCCTTGTGTTTGAGGGGTTTCCAGGCAGTTTAGTGGCTAGGCTAATTCTCAGTGCTGCTGCGTGATGCCTTCTCTCTTTGTTCTGTCCCTCATTCTAATTCACATACATGTCACTCACATCACATCATCACAGCTAGACTCCACCAGCTGGCTTCAAGTCAGCTGCACAACCATCACCATGGAGATAAAGCCCAGCAGATGAGGACCCATGTGTGTGGTTTACTGCTTGTGTGCTGCTTTAATAGTGTTTTAATAATGCATAGGGGCAGACTTGTCTGTGCGTATGTGTGTTGTTGTGTGTCTAGCCCCCATAGCCTGCAGATCTTTTGCCTGACTTCAAGATAAAGAGGGAGAAGAAAGAGAAATGAAGAAAACCCCGCTGAACTGTCTGAACTGCACTTTACACTTCATTTGCAGCACATAATATGCTGTTATTACATTTTACTGCAGGTGTTCAGACGTACTAGGCTGCGGAAGAGAAATAAACATAAAGAGGAGAAAATATGCCAAATAATATCAGCATTAATCATGATGAACAGTGGGCTGTGACAAATAAAACAGTGTAGTTCAAAGTGAAATGAGAGAGCAGAAATAAGGTGCTGAACTGGGGAACTGAAAGGTGGAAAGGCTGCAATCAAACAAAGACATCAAAGAACGTTTCTTTCTTTCTTTTGAATCTATAACACCACTGATTTCATAATGTTAGCATAGAAATATTTCCTATGCATATTTTCCTTTGAAATCCTTGGTTTGAACATTCCGAGTGAATAAATTAATTCTTGTTTTTCATTTATTTGAATGTTAAGGTGATTTTTTTTTGTCTGTTTGTTTTGCTATACACAATACAAGCGCTTGGTACATGTGGTTTATTGTGTCTCTTCTCACACTTCCTTAATCCGTCAACCTCCCCCATGTCTTCTCTAAGTGTAAAATAAGATGCTTTCACTTATTTATTTGTTTGCTTGCACTACAAAGACAGTGACTGTGCTTATGTCGTAATAAGCTGGGGGAGATTAAATCAATAATCAAACATGACTGTGGTTTAGTTGATAAGGTTGTTGTGTGGCTCCACATGCAGTTCTGTCTTATCTAGAAGAAACAGTAAGAGGGAGATGGACAACTTTCCGAGCAGCGTTTTTATTGTTCACCTTTCATCTGTACCACCACATACAATTTCCTTACTCTGAGCCCATGTGCACGAACTAACCAATCAGGAGCTAGAGGCTTTTAGAGTGAGGTAAAGGTGACAAAACCAGTGACACACATAAACGTAAACCTTCGTACATATATGGTGTCCATATCCTTTACCGTTATCCGATTTCATAAGTGGAACTGAAACATCTGCAGCTTCTAATCTAAATTCACTAACACCCCATCCTCGTGTGCTAAATGTGTCACATGCACACAATGTCAAAGATAAGTCTTCACTCAGAGACACCCCAGGGGCCCCAGCGAGGAACATGGTAAACTGTAGGTTATCTTTTCTAGACACAAGGTTTCCTTTCAGTCTGCTGACACATTTTTCTGGTGGCTGGACTGCAGATTTATGTTTGGTTTCACATATAGTGCTACTTGTGAGTGAGTTAGTGAGTTAGTGTGTCTTTCACTATGTGTCACATCATCTGGAGAAGGACCTGCTGCTGCTTCATCCTCTTTGGCTCTTTCTAAAACTAAGTGAGTGAAAGTTGTGCTCGGTCACTTTGAAAGACATAGTTTCATATCTGAGAAGTTTGTTTTTGTTGGTTTTATTCCAGCCTGGCATTCCAGCCAGTGCCCTGGGTAGTCTGTTCCACTTTTCCTACAACCAGGAAGCCTGTATGCAGTGCTGATGTCCATTTCCCCCTGAAGCTGGATGTCTGATCTGGGAGTGATTCCCAAGTTGTTCACGTTCCAGTCAGTGACTTGGTTCTAGTAGTGAAGTGAGGAAAAGTAAAGAAAAATAGGATTTGGTTTGTGCTTTAGCAAGGTCGAGCCATTTGTGCATCAGTAGGAAGACTGCACGGTGCTTGTTTTTTGTGGTTAAACTGCGTGCAGCACATTCATGGTTTGTGCCTATGACTAATTTAGTAAATACACAAAAGTTGCAGTACTTTTTAAAAGTTTTACAGTTCCACTGCTGTTTAAGGATCTGTTGCATTTGAAGTCGGGATTTCTGAGTGTCAGCAGACTTGCAGCTTCACCAACCTCAACTTCACAGTCAAATATGACAGTAGTGCACAACGTTACTAACACTGTAAAAACTTGTACTCTGCACTACCACTGTTGCATAATTGTCACCAGGCTTCCTTTTTTACCTTGTGAGTGACATCACTCCCGCCGCTGACGTCTGACTTCAGGTCAAATGGGACGAAACACAGAATTCAATAACCTTAGCCACATCTACACAGTGAAACTAAGTGAAGCCCAAATTTAGCTAACTGTGTGTCAGAAACTAACACATTTAAGTTAAACTATGTTTGTTTTATACCCATTTGAATGTACTTAGGAGAGTTGTACTTGTGGCAAGTGTAGAGCTGATTTAAAACATGTAAGCTTGTGGTTTATATTGCAAAAGCTAGCTTATCTTTTATGACAAAGCTGTAAAGTCATTATTGTGAATTTGGCCAGCGACACCAGAAAGCTTTGAGGCCATTGTTGCTTAATTTAACAAAAAAAAAGAAAGAGAGAAAAAAAAAAGAGAAACATCCACCAGGCTAACGTATTCTGAGCAAGACTGAAAGTGAGAATTACATCTCAGAACACTTGAGATCTAGGTCAAAATGGCCAAACCAGAAACAAGTAAAAACTTGTCAAGACCTCGCACGTAGCTAAATGTGTTGTAGTCGTTAGAGCCTTACATTTCTGTGCACACAATGCAACAGAATGCCTTGGCAAGTGTCTCATTCCAAGGTGGCGTGTGTGCGTTTCCCCTAACACTGCTGAGTATTTGCACGGTTACTTTTTATTGTGTTGGACAACATGTTTGTTCCAAAATAAGACTTGAGCTTGAAGAGGATTTTCTTTTGGAGCTCATTCTTTGGGCGCTGCTGGTGGGAAACCACAATTGCAGTATGATTGACTGAAACATTCTTTTTGTGCTTGTTTGTTTTTCCTGTGAATCTGACATTTGTACAACATGACTGCCGCGTTACCGCGTGCATTGTAAAAGTATTTGTCTTGTAGTTCTAGATTGTAGCCTAGATTCTTTTGAGTGTATTTGGAGCATTCCACAGGGGATAATATTACCCACTCAGGGGGCAGAATACGTTGCAGGACATTACTTGATGTTGGCAAACATCATCAAATATTTTCTCCTCTGCTGCACCTTGGCTGTTTAGCACAAAGACTTTAATAGATCATGTATTAAGGAAGGACTTCAGCCACTCACGTAGCCTGTTATGGTTTTGCATGGTGATGGAAGATAAGATAGCTAACTTGCGCAGACGTGTAATCGCCTGCTAACTCCTACTTTGTCTTCCACTGCTGCCTCTAATCAGCATTTTCTTCCTCTTCTCAGTTGTATGTCTGACACCCATTCACCAGATGAATTTGCATTCTCACCTCTACTTTCAAAACTGCAGAGCAATTCTTCTAGATGACAAAGTCACTCACTTTTAGTTCTGCTCCTATTTGTCCTTTGTGTTTGTCTTTCAGTGTGTGTGTGTGTGTGTGTGTGTGCATGATTCCAAGCACACCTGCCACCGCACACACAGTGAGCCCTTTATTACCTTAACCCACGCAATGCAGCTGACAAACTCAGCTCCAGACATTCACACACACAAACACACACACACACACACACATACATGCACGTTCTACCAACCAATCATGTAGACAGTTAAACTGAAAAGAGGTGCCAGGTGCTCGACCAAGCCATTTCCTTCTCTCTTTCTCATCTTTCTCCCTGCTTTTTCTTTTATATTTGTCTCTTCAGAGGAATACAAAAGCTTAAATTTGATATGTTAAGAGGTTTGCAGTGGAAAAGAGGTTGTAAATTGTTGTGTGAGTACAAGAAATTGTATCAGATATCAGTTCTGTGGTTTAAAGATTAACGATGTTTCCTGGATTTTTATGTTTTGTGCAATCCAAATGTAAATAAGAGGAAAGTTCATTGAAACTTTATTTTAATAACAAGGAAACACCATTGAGAATGAAATGCTGTTTTAACCATAACTTTTTGGGGGTTGGATATTATATAATACCTCCACACAAGACAGTGCACAAAAAGAGTTTTCGAGCATACACAAGCATACACTTCATACATCTTGAAAAAACTGTCCTTGTCCAATTTTTGTGCAGTTTCGTAGCTCCCTGAACGTGGCTCAAACCTTTGTTGGTCAATATCTTGCAATATAACCATAAATTTATTACAATTAGGTAGAGTTGCCTGCAGAGTCATAAATTCAACTCAAATACTAGACGTCTTGATGCAGTCTTAATCATCCAGTTAAGTAAATTGCCAAAGGTTGAACCTGTTCATCTGGACGCCGCTTCCAGATGAACAGGATCAACCTTTGGAGATCAAATATGGAGAGTAATACTTCTTCTAGTCTCGTGCAGCTGAAGATTTTTTATAACTTGGTTGAATATCACGTTATGGCACATTATGTGTCTTTTGCACTTCCCCCCTTGGTTTTTTTCTTATTGATTTCTTTGCATCTCTGTTCAAAGCATCTCCAAGATGAAGCTGAGGTTTGTGGTGATATTTGAAGTCTGAAAGCATGCCAGCTGCTCATGGCATTGACGTTGTACAGTGTACAGTCATAACTGGCTTCCTGATATCATTATCACGAAAAATAAGTCACTGCTATGGCATGTTGATCTATTGATACACTGGAGACAGGCCTGACTTTCCAAGTGTTCAGGCACTTAAGAAGTAGCCTACTTAAGTGGCATTTAAGCACGCATGCAATATCCGATTTGAGCTTTAAGCAATGCCCAACTCAGAAGAAACCTTCCCACAGTGAGCAATATAAATCTATATGAATCAAATTATACATTTTAGGAGGTTTAGAAGATGTGATAACAAAGCATAATGGGATAAATGTCTGTATGCCGATAACAATGACATTAAGTGGGCATTTATTCAATAAAGCTATGCATTGCTGAGGTTTGTCTCCTTGAGAATGTAGAATGAGCCTGTCATCTTCAGTTCAGCTCTCTTTCTCTCTCGCTCTCTTCTGCTCCCTCTCGCCCCCCCCCGCCTTAACACTTTGCTGCTCTGACAGCAGTCAAGTGAAACTCAGAATTGTCTTTTGTTTTTTGTTCGTGTTGGCTTCAAAATAAAAGCACTAATGTCCAAAGTGTGAAATGGGTTGTTGGTCAAATTCAGTTTCCTAAAATAATATAGGTAACTAAATCACTCTCTGGTTAAATAAAGATCAAACGCAAAAAATAATTAAATGTTGCAAAAAATCAACTTAGACAAATACTATGTGTTTGTTAAACGTATATGCATTAAAAAAAAACAAGAAAAGAAAGAAAAGAAACGAACAAACGTCATTAATTAAAAGGGAATAATTTCGGGATGATTCGACGTTGAGTGTTTTATTGTGAAAGTCTAAAGGGAAAGTTCCGTTATTGAAGTAAACTCGACAGCTGCCGGCTCAGGCACCTTATCCGTGAACAGGCTCCGCGGTGGTCGGCTTGAGTTATCGTTTTACAGGATTACTTTTTTTTTTTCATCTCTCACTGTCCTTAAAAAAGCTTTCTCTGTTTCACGTTTATTTTTTCCAATTTGCAGCGGCCGAAAATTACTTAAAAAATAGCAGCAAAAGTCCAGAATTGAACTTTTCCTTCTCCCGATTAACATTCGGGGGACAGTAACATTTTCTTTGATTGGAGAGTTTGTCCATCCCGGGCGGTGTGGAGCTACTCTTTTCCATTTCTTGTAGGTTCACTGCAAGTGAAACAGTGGGCGAAAGTGTCAGGTGGAGACTTTGAAGCTCAGAAAGGGTGGTGGTTATTCTCACAAGGAGACCTGAGACCTCCACGAGACAAATATTCAAGGTAAGCCTACGCGCTCATGGAAGTGCATTACTGCTGACGGTGGTTGGCTTTACAAAGGTAAAAGTTAAACTAATAATGTGTGTGTGTGTGTGTGTGTGTGTGTGTGTGTGTGTGTGTCTTGATGCATTCTCAATCATCCAGGTAAGTAAATCTCCAAAGGTTGATTCTGTTCATCTGGACGTAGCGTTT
>VUQR01012086.1:0-24449 GCA_015108515.1 Hemichromis elongatus
CCTACCTAAGAACCATATATATCCCTAGGAGTTATAAAGAGTTATAAAGAAGTTATAAAGACTTCTTTTAGTTAACTGTGGAAACTTATTCCTAAAACAGTATAAAAAATAGGAAGAAAGAGAAAGGTCAACATATACAGTGTGTGTGTATATCCTAAGAATTATAAACAGTCTTATAAAAGGCAGCCAGACATCAAATCTCCAGCATCAGTGGTTGAGAGACTTGCTCCTTGTAAACACTGTGCTGTGATAAGCGTGAGGTGAAGGGGTGAAGTGATCTGCATGGGGTGTAGTGTGGGCCGTTTTGTTCAAGAGGCCAAAGAAACAGAGCTTGGAAGTGAACTGAGCTCACTGAAGCAAAGTTGATGGCAGAGATACCTTACACATTCTCAAAGAGCTGGAACACAAACAGCCACAGTTTGTAAATTAAACCCAAAAACCACCACCACACCCAACACACACACACACACACACACACACACACACTGCTCTATGCATGCGGAGGACGAGAGACGGCAAGAGAGGAGTGTTTAACGACAGAATCAGCTGTGATAACTCTCCATTTCTGAGGCACTTTTTGTGGCTGGTTAATTTATTTAGTTTAACTACAATAATCCTTTAAAACCACAGAAAAATAAATAAACTTTGGCCTGTGAGCCAAACACTGAAATATATTCAAGCCCTCGCCGTACATCACTTCCATTTTCTGACAAGCAGGCGAGTTTCGTGAGATTTTTTGCACTTCATTCATCCATTCACACACACTGCACATTATTATAGCCTAATCAACGCATGCTGCGCCTTTTCTAAGTGCTGAAACTGCCTGAACAAATGCGAGAAGCAAAAGAAAGACAAGGAGGAGGAGGAGGGGAGGACAGGCTGGGCTACAGAGCTATTCTCCTGCCTGGAAAGCTTCATGCACGGTGGATCACATTACCGGCACTGCAAGAAACTGACAAGGTATTTCGTTTAGGCGCTACGGGATGTGGGGAACGCTTTGCAAGCAGCAAATAGATGGAAAGCATATTTTTTCACCCTAATGTCACTTTTCTTATGTAATGTCTAAAAGATTGCAAGTAATCTTTTCTTGCATTAATGCTTTATTCTTGTAATTTACTTAAAGCATAAGTATCAAAGTAAAAAAAGAAGGTTAAAAAAAAAACACCTTCAAAAATACACAGGGCACATTACATGCATATTCAGGCTAAAACACCCCTCACTAGGCTTGTCATGTGTTTTCTTCTGCTGCTGTTTTTCTTACAGTGGAGGTTTGAGACCCAAGCGGCAGCAGATCGTTCCCACATGCTTCCCCGTCGTTCGGCTCTCCAGAGGTGTCAAGCCAGCCTGAAAGAATGAAGTGCCTCCCCATTGTGCTACCCAACTATTATGTGCTTAACATTTCCATGACAAAGATGCCACTCGACTTCTCCTCCATCCATTCAGCTAGAGCACCCTTGTTCCCCCTCTAATAAAACATTTTGCAGCAAATCATTGATTTAAAGTCCCTAAAGCCGTCCGGAGAGGCGTGGCAGATCAGCAATATCTCTTCCAAATAATATTTCTGCAAATAGTCCTACTACTAATGATGATTGAGCTTACAGTGCAGATTAAAAGGTCAATAAGTATAATTTCTGCTAATTTTGTGGAACTGCAGCTAATTAATGAATAGTCAATACGTTTTCTCTACATGAGTTAAATATGCCAGTAATGTCGCAATGACATGACTGTAAATAAAAAATAAAAACGACATCATAGTCAATGCTTCTGATAACAGGCAGTAAACTCTGACACCTGAGTTTAGTGCCTTCGGGTGTTGTTGGATGGAGAGGGTGTTTTGTTGATTTATGGCGACAGTTGCTTTTGACAACAGGCAGCTAAATCAAGACATAGCAGGTCATTAGACTATCAGTCAGCAGAAGAAGCTGACTTGCATTTAGATGAGTTTACCATCACCTCACCGTTGCACATGTGCATTTGGTGTTGAAATGAAACTATTAAAGATTGATCACTGTTATGAGACAAACATCTTAAAACAAAATTGTAATCAGCTCAACCACAGCCCTGAGTTGTTTTTTTCTTTTTTAACCAAATCAGTCAACGTTTTATTATTATACCAAATAAACTGAATACAGCTTCCTAATACCAACGTATTTAGCTATAAATACAACTATAATCAAAATGTACCCTTTTCAACCTTTATTATTATACAAAGCTGATATTATACAAATTATTTATAGAAATAAAAATACCAATGTGCAAAATAAAAAATGTATTTACTTATTACAGTAAAGTAGGCATAAAGCAAGTCACTCCAAACTGATGTAACCTAAATTTGGTGGTGGTGGTGTTTCTTTTTTCCATAATGGACTTTGGGTCATAAATAAAACTGTTACTGTTCAATCTGAAACTAATCACAGAATTCTGTGATAATCATCAGGCTCTTTTTAAACCATAGCACTTTTATCTGAGTTAAGGCACAATAACATATAGGAAGTAATGTTGCAAAATTAACACTCACAGTCAAGAATGATATCTTCAAGTTTCCTTTATGCCTTCTATAAAGGTATATCATTAAGGCAGTCATACAGTGGATTTAGACATTTCTTTCTCTGGGCTATAAACAGTGAATAAATCATCTCATAGCCTAAAACATAGAAGATTCTCTGGGGGGAAAATCTATATAGGCTATACAAATATATACAATGTACACTATATTCAGTCAAAAAACAAAACAACAACTTCCCTTTAAAGCTGGAATTCTCTGTTTTTATTCACATGATGGTGATTTGGATGTAACTAGGTGGTATGTAATAAATTAGGCTACAGCTTTACTTTAACACCTAATCTATTTACACTGGTTTCCCACATTAAATAGGTGTAAATCAAATGAATCAGCCTGATGCCAAGGGGCAATGGCCTGTCCTAAAAAATGTTCACACACACACAAAAAAGATTGGCAGTGCAAAGCATATACTGATTATACTGATACCATTATACTGTTACCAAAACAAGCCAACTCTTTCTCTTTTGTGACAACTTTACTATCAGTCTGTGACAGAGAAAGTGGACATTTCTATTTAGCTTATCACACAAACAAAACGCAGTTGCGGAGTCATAAGTGGTGTGGTTTGATAAGAGAAACAGTTTAGATATCTTTCTGGCCTCATTTGCATAGAAATATCCCGATTTGATATCCTTCAGGGGCTAAAACACGTTTCGAAGAAGGTTTGCTTGCGCCAAAAGCACTCCCCTTTAATCTTTGAGGCTCTATACTTTCACTATAGAAGCAGGTCAAGGAGTGACAAAAGTTTAGATTGCCTTTCATCCGTACAATAGACGGGGCAGTTTAAGACAACGGGGATTAAAAGGGGGGTAAAAGAGCTAAAACGGGTGGCAGCAGGGTCAAAACATACTGGGCAGCTGGGAGAGAGGCTCCGCTCTCTGGTTCTTCTATATAATCCGTATACCTGTCTTCGTCATCTTCGTCGGACCCACTGGCCTCATACCTATCGGGCCCTTCGAAGCATAACGCCTTCATGCTGTTCTTGACAAACTCACAGATGGCCCTTTCTGTGCCATCACACACACACGTTTCCAGCTGCTGACCCTTCGGTATTTTACGCATGTTCGCGATCACATTTAGGCATGCGTTTGTGCACACTGCCCCGCTGAAAAGTTTCCCGCAGTGTTTCAAATACTCGTGCATTGCCGAGCTGCACTGAGGGTCTCTCTCGCACTGGTGCCGGGCTTCCGTGCAACCGGTGCTGGTAGTCCTTGGCAAGCAGGGCTCTATGGCCCGTTTGGTATTCGTGCACGTCGAATCGCGGCCGCAGCTGCAGTCCTCCAGAGCCGGCCCGCTTTTAGTTAGATTGAGCTGGATGAGCGAGGCGATGCAGTGGCTGGGACACTTCTTCTTCTCCCCACTTAACACTGGTTGACAAGCGCGCATGTAGTGTTCGTACGCGTAGTTGCATTCAGCCTCGCTTTGGCAGTTCATGATGGCTTGCCAGCATATCAGTCGCCGACCGTGGGACGGCGAAGCCAAGGATAAGTAGCCAAAAAACAAAATCAAGCAGCCAAGAGGCCAAACAGTTCTGCAGACAGTCTGTACCAGTGCACCATTGTACCAGTTTGCCATTGTTATGGCTGCAAAGAAAAGAAAAAAACACAATAAAACTCACAGTAGTGTCATATGTAAAACTTCTACACTACTTCCACTGATGTTGTCTTCGTTGGAGAATTTTATTATATAATGTTATTATTCCGAGGCAGATGGTGTGTTATAGGCCCGTGTGTAGGCGTTCAACAGGCTGGCAATGTGTAATCCGGACTCCATAAACCCGTCAGTGCTGATCCACTTGAGCCGGATTCTTGGGCGAACTGTCTGTTATCCGTACATGATTGGGATGGAAAGTAAATCAGTTACTCAAAGTAAAACACGCAGCAAAAGAAAAGTTGTCCATAAGTGTGGGAGAGTTTCTGCAGCGTCTCACTCCATGGCAGTGATTCCCCGTTGCGGTCCCCTTGCGGATCTCCACAACAAGCGAGCGAAGTCCCGAGTGTCGTTTGGTGGACCGCGCCGGGTCCTTAAGCAGTCCGTGTGCACACGGAAGTGCAAACAAACAGTGCACGGGGAAAACAACAATTCTTGTGGGTTGCAAAGTGATCCTCTACTCTCTCCCCTTTGACCATTTGTTTCTCGGTTATTCAGCCCCCTCTACAGACATTAGCGAAGTGGCTCTCATTGGCTCGCCACTTGAGGGTTTCTACGTAGCGGTGGGCGGGAGCTGATGGTAGGAGGAAGATGGTCTTGGGAAACAACTTCAGATTGATGCTTTGGAGAGAAGATTTAGTAGAGGCAACGGTGTTCTCAATTATCCAGGGAAATTATTTTAAGACCCTTTTTATGTTCACCCAACCTACAATATCACGTGACAGCAGCGTCTAAAGGAAATCCAAGCTTTTCAGGGAAATTAAATTTGTCGAGTTTTATCAAGAACTTTGGTTAGCCTTTTTTGTTTCCAGTTTCCAGTATATCAGTACCCATGATTGTTTCCCATTAGGACATGCAGAAAAATAGAATACATCATCAGAAAAAGAGAAAAGTTTTGGACATATTATCAACAAATATTGTTTTCAGTATTTACACATTCTAATTTAAAGACATAATGAGAGGAAAGGGTGTCGCTTCTTTCACTTTGTAAAGTGTGTTGGAGAATAAATTTCACCAGAGAGAAGCTGTATAACACCAAAGTAACTTATTTTACTTCTTTCACATCATTTTCAACAGTGGTTACTGAGTTTTAAGTGGTGCAATGGTAATATTGTTTAATTCAATATTTCATTAAAGGTTTTTATTATTATTATTTATTTTTTATTTCTTCAAAAGAAAACCACAGGCTGAAAATGAGAGGAAAGAGAGAGGGGTTGTAATAACAGTATACTTTATGTGCTGTAAATACCAGACTATCATAATGTCTCAGCTTACCCAACTTGGTAAGCTACAATATCCTACACGTAAGAGGAAATGATGGCGTGACTCCCCTACTAAGCAACGACAGGCCGTGCAACAAGTTGATGCCTGCAGTGCTAATTATCTGTGCTGCAGCATCACTGATTTAATCATCCTGATCCTATAAACTCTCCCTCAGAACAGCAGTTGAGTACAAATTAATCGAGGTATAATATGGCCCTCATTGAACATAATTCACTCTAATCATTCATTATGGACAAATCTCTTCATGCCATTGTAATAGCTCATATCAGTCTTTTGGCTGATGAATCAGATGAACGTGTCTTATATTAGCAGTGTTATACATTAATAATTACATCAGTTAAACCTGAATGGTTCAATAATGTGAACCTCAGGCATATTTCATCAGTCAGTTTAATTTCTAACTTTGTGATGAAGTTAAAGCTTGATCATTTTGTGCTTTTTCTTTCATTAGCGAGGACTGTGTCAAGTGTTGATTGTTCATATCCTTTGTTTCAAAAGCTTAATAGTTTAAATTAGATATCAAGATGTGGGTAGGCAGAAACACAAGCTGTAGTTTTTCTAGTGAGTGCTTCTCCTTGCATGTAAATCACAACAAATATCTTCCCACAGCCTTGCAGTCTGGTCAGTGGTGGATATTTGTGGCATAACTGGAAACCTCTGTTTCCTCTGTGATGGATTTTTCATTGCTTAAATACTTAATGGTTCTCTAAATGAGAGTCAAGAGTGTCTGTGGCTTAACTCTGAGGGATGAAGACCAAAATTTGAAGACAGCTATAAAGGTTTTAGAGTTGAGTTTAAACATTTCTTCTATGAAAAGCTGCATAATGCTTTTATTAATTCATCAGCAGCAAACAACAAAGCGAGCCCTGAAAAGCAACATTCACACAAAAAGTTAAATGCCTTTTTTCCCTTTAAAGTAAATAAAAAGCTTCTTTAGTTTTTTTTTTAAATTGTAATTCATTTTTTCTGTTTGTTGCTCTTTCCCATTTCACCGTAAGGTAACATAATATTTAAATTATATTTTAAAAGTTGTTTTTTTTTCTGGAGTTAAAAGTCTTCTGTTTCACAAGTGACAATTTATTTACAGAATGAATCTGCTTTAGGTAAAAAATAATAATAATAATAATAATAATAAAACAAGTTCTTGCATTTGTCTCACACAAATATTTGGTTAAAAGTGGAGACATTTCTACATATTTGTTGGTGCTGACCAACCTCAGCCCAAAAATGACCAAAACAATTTGGATAATTTGTAGTTAACATTCAGATTACTAAACAAGACCAAGAATTTTACCTAGAAAACCAGGAAGTTGCTACAATTGAGAAAAAAAAGTTTAAAAATTAATTAACTATTGCAATGAATATGTGACTAAACTGCAACATTTCTCATGTGAATGAAGACAAGCTGGGATTAAGATTTCCTTTGCATCTTCTCATTCTGCTTGAAATGAGCAACATCAATCAGGAAATGTCAAGACATATATATTAAAGATGATGAGATGAACAGCTAAAACAGATGCTGTAAAGTCCAAATTTTAACATGTGCAGAAAGTTTCAAAAAGGCGTGAATATGAAATTTTAAAGCGTATATATTTTTAAAAACTTTCCTGTGATCCTCACAAAGGTTTATAAAAACAACAAATGCTGTTTGTGTCATAAAGGCTTTGCTTTTTTCCCTTCCAAAACCTTAGATAGCTTTAGAAAGTTATCTGCTTGGATATCATCAAAATGCCACGTGTATGTGTGTGTGTGTGTGTGGATACGTGCGTGGTTGTGAGTGTGTGTGGGTGTGAGTAAAATGATAGCCCGCATGTTGACACATGAGCGAGAGGCGGCAGTTTAGTTCTCGAGGCTTGATGTGGATGAGGGAGTCAGGGAAAGAGAGCAGTGAGGGCACAAAGGCTGTTTGTGTTTCAAACAGCATTCTGATCTCAGGAATGTACCTTTAGGCCACAGCCGTGAGCTCCCACTGCAAACAATGCACTCAATGTCAGTTACGGCTGGCTAGCACAGCCACGGCTGGCTACCACAGCCGCTGCTGGCGCTACTCCAAGGTCCCAACTCGTCGAAAATGATGGATACAGGGAACTCAATACCTCAGGAGTCTCTCTCCTCATTTTTTTACATTTTTTCCCAATAGCATTAAGAATTGAAACATTGTTTATTTCGACACAAGCTTTCCAAAAACGAATATCTTCACTGTTTCTTCACTGCAAACCGCAATAGAGGAAACATTATTGAATCAATCTTATATACTGTATATTTTACTGTATTCATGTAACTAAAGACACATTTCTGTGGTTCTAAGTCTGTAATGTTGACAAGGGCTTAAATGTAAAAAGTAAAAATTTCACCAAGTACATAAAAAACATTTCATCTGAAACACTTACGATATGGAAAAAAAAATACACAATGCATTGAATCATCAAACACTTTTGTCTCTGCCAGCAGCTGTGTGCTTAAACCAGATGTTCTGCACTGAGAGCTGAGCGCTATTACTTTGAAGGATCAATTAAACCCATATTCTTGCCGCAAAAATCCAATTAGGGGACAAACCAAACGTGTTGCTCAGCGCAGAGCAAATACGACTAATGCTGTGGGGAGGCTTGTATGAGCCTTTGCAGTTGGCTGAAATCATTTTTTCACAGCATCCAAAGATTACTGATGTTGTTTAAGTTACGCCTTTGACAAATTTTAATACATTTCAGAAAAACTGATGTGAGTGCATTTCAGTAATTTGTATTTTACCTGATGGTTTGAGGACTCACTATCCTTTCACAGAGTTTACAAGACTGTCCAAAAGACTTTCTGGAATCTAAGGACCTTCTTGAATTCTTGAGGCAGATTATTGTTTCTATGTGTGGTAACGTCCCTGTGCAAAAATAAATCTAGAAGATAAAATGTTTTTAATGCCAGAGTGTAGACATTATGAGAGTTCATCCGCTGAACGTTAGCTCATTAGTGGCCACAGGATTTCCGTTGTTGGGGTGAGTTGTGTTGTTGTGAAGATTTTCTTTTTTTTTTTTGGTTATTACTAAATCCCAGCAGGTCAGCAACAGCGGGTTTACACTGTGCTGTCCGAAAAAGGAAATATCAGAATACAGGAAATGAGTTGGCAGGAACTATCCATTCAAATTGCTTCCTCTTTGGGATTTCAGAGAAGTGATAATTGCAAATGATAAGTTATTTGGAACCCTTCCAAATAAGATTACAGATTCATTTCCTTCCTCATGTCTGCCTATTAATTTGCCTCCGTTTTGTCCATCCTCTTCCGGGATTAGTGTTGCTTTTTTTCCTTTTAAGAACTGGTGAGTGACACAAGTGATTAAACTTTTACCACTTCACAGATAATGGCAGAAAAGCATAAACGCAAGACGCAACTTTACCATTTCTAGAATACATTGGCTGCAAATGTTGTAAATCCCTTGAAATAAAATAGAAAATCCCCAGCAGTATTACCCAACAATACATAACAATAATTACACCACAGTGTTGACTATGGAACTTCCTATAAACCTAAACAGCAATACATATCTTTAGAACTTGTAGAAGTGGGAGTTGGAAATTCAAAATTTTCTTTCCTATTGTGCTTCGAAGTATCTAAAAGGAGAAGATGGATCATGGCTTTGCAATCTGTCTAAATGGGCAAATGTTAAATGAAATGTTATGGGGGCATGCTCCTTTAATCAGTAAAATTAAAGTCATCCATCAAGTAAAATAGGTGGAGATTTTTTTTTTTCAATTTTGGGACAAATGAGTCAGAATATTTTCCTCATTTCTTACATTTAGGACACAGCAGATTATAGTCCACATCTTTGTGGTGTGAGTAAGGGACCTGCCTGGATAGATCATGCAGGGGCGCGCACACGTGACAGCAACCTTGTAGAGGTGAATGTACTAGTGCATGTTTGCATCACCGCATGAAAGTGGCATCGAGCTCCAAAGACAAAAACATATTCACTTCTACAAACCAAGCTGCAGGTAAAGAACTGGAGATACCTTCCAGAGGAGGAGGTGGTACTCCAGTGGTCTATCATTTGTCCCCTAACACACTTAATCACCCTAACCATGATGACATTTCTCATCTTGAACAACAAGTAGACCACTACATACATGTGATAACATTTCGATCTGTGACTGCACCCAGGTAACTTCTACAGTATTTACCCTGAAAGACCTCTCTTCACAGCCTCCACACATCACACATCACACAAACAGCTGCTGCAACACATGCTGCTCAGCCATCAGCTTGTATGAGCGGCTGTTTAAACAGGCCCGAAGGCCTTTCATATCACTACAGACAAAGACTAGCACATATGGACCAACCAATAAAGCCCTAACCTCCGACACAGACACATGACCTTAATCTCCCAAACGCGAAGTGCAGCAGGAAAGAATTTAACAATGTAAAAACACAACAAAGCAAACTTACACATAATCACTCCAACCACAAGTTCTAAACATTCCTGATCTGCTGTTGATGAAATGCTCAGCTTTTATTGTAGCAAGTGATAAACTTCAAAAGACACACTTCAAAACTGCGTTATTATTGCAACTTAGTTGATCTGGAATGCTTCTTTTTGATTTTTTTTTTTGGTTAAAAAAAACAAATAAAAAAGAAAGAAAGAAAGTAGAAGAAGAAGAAAACAATGTGACTGACTGCAGGTAAGCAAATTGCAAATGCACAATGAAAAATAAAAAATAATAATTTCACTTTTTTTCAACTCCTGTATTCAAAAGAAACTTATTAATTTTAATGCTTTAATGTATTTACATCAGCAAGTGCACAAATGCCATGTTTCTGGCAACAAGAGCCCCGAAATGTCTCCTTTACATTAATGTTTTGTTTCTACCAAAGTAATAAAAAAAAAAAACGTAGCTGTTGTCAGCTGTTGATAAAATTCCTATTTTTTGCTGGAAAATTTCAGAATGAGAATTTAGTGTTTAGTGTTAGTGAATTTAGCAACCACAAACACGATATAAGCTGCCACAGTAATGCTGCTGGTCAGAGCAGCCAGCCATGAACTAAAACCATTTATAAAGTTTCACAAAGCTGATGTGAAGTACAGACTTGTGTAATAATGCTTTGAATCAAATTCAACGTATCCAATTCAGTACTGACATAGGGGGAGGAGCGTGTGCACCCTGGACAGAACGCCACTCCTCGCAGGGCCAACACACAGAAACAGACGGCCATTCACATTCACATCTGTGGTCAATTTAGAATCACCAGTTGACCAAACCCAATGTACGTTTTTGCATTGTTGGAGGAAGCCAAGTGCCTATGGAAGTCCACATAGAAAAACCCAGAACCTTCTTGCTGTGAGGTTACAGTGCTAACCACCACACCACTGTATCAGAGTTGTGCTTATTCTATGAGCAACCAGATTCACCTTGTTACACACTGTATTCCACTGTCCACTGATATTGGTACAATTACCAACAGACTTTCAGCCTGGTTTTTGAAATGCTTTACCTTGACCAGATGCTAAAGGTATAGTATAGTTGCTCTGCCCTACTACTGTAGAGATGCTGGAAATAGAGGTTTATTTAATATAAACATTCTCATTTGGCTTTAAAATCCTTTTTTATATATATTAAGTAATTTACAGTACTAGATTGGGAAATTAATAAAAAGAAAATTAGCTTCACTGTTCATCAATTACATTTAGGTTAGCCACTCTTTAAACACACAGCCAATGCGACACCGTACCACACAGAGCTGTATATCTTCTCATCATTTTGGATAGTTTTCCGTCACCAAACCCCATGCAGTTCTTTGGCAGGCCTCCAAATCGTGTGGACCAATTTAAGAGATTAGACCTACAAAAAGCACACAAGACCAAGACAAATGGCCCCCCACCTGATCTCCCCCTGCATAGCTTTTGGCATCGCAGTCTGTTATAGAGACGTCAAGTAGTGCGAGAGGGAATGTGAAACCTTAGCATGTTCCCCATTTGGCACGTTCCTGAGGCTCCAACACAGTTATGAGGCCACTTCATAGGAGTGTAAACTGTGTATTTAAAAAGCCGTCATTGTGGGACTAACACTGGCCCTGGTGTAGGTTGTTAGAATAACCGAATGACACAATGGTTTCTTTTCTAAATAAACAGATGTGGGCAGGCTGTTAAAACCTTCCTTTTTTCCTTCCTTTCGCCCCTCCTCCATCCCATCTGTACGTCGCTACACACACACACACGCACACACACCCTCGCTCACTCACTTTCTCGCTTGGACTCTCACCCTCTCTCCCACCCTCCATCCATATGTCTAAGAAAGGCAAAGGACCGGTTTCCTCATGCAGCTGTTGAGTACAAGCGGCCCTCTATTCCAGCCTCCACAGTGAAGTGATACTAGTCGTCTGCTCAGGCTGATTAATTGCGTGTCATTCTTAACTCCTGCAGGACCATTGCGACCCCACCGCTCCACCTCCTTCTCCCATGCTGCACATAGAGGAAATGAAGTCACCACAATCCTGCTGCCACTGGACTCATATCAAATATAATTCTCAGTGAAAGATTACTGAAATTATAATAGTTCATAAGTTCTCTAAACGGCTGGTGAAAAGCAGTTTACTTTACAACAACTCAGTTTCAGTTAAAAAAAAAAAAAAAGAGAATGAGAGGGAGAAATCCTGAAAATACTGGTTCAAACCGAAGCTGGAACTGAAATCAATATCAAATGCAGTCTAATTTCATTTCATTTTTTTAAGCCATATTCTGTGATTTCATTGAAAAATATCTAAAAAAAAATATCTATACATTAAATACTGTATCTATTCACATACACTTGTTAGTCCATATCAGTACAAAATGTCAGTGCATCTTTTTTTCCATCGGACTGTACAATATAACTCAATAAATCTTAATCTAAACTTATTACATATAGAATCTAGGAAATATACCTGAAGGAATATAAAAAACGTCCATATACATATTAAATAAAAGGGAAAAACTGTACAGGACCTTAGGAAATAAATATATTGCAGCAACATAGCAGCAGAACAATGCACTGAAATATATCAATAAATGTATAAAACACAGACCTTAGATTAGCTACTCTATTTCATGATTTAGTCCACAACAGTGTCAGTTTTCTACCGATGTTTTCTTTCTTTCTCTTCCTTTTTAGGAAATGAAATTCCAGCTGTAGAAAACTTCGTGTGACCTGATTTTTGTTCTAATGCATATTCACTGCTGCTGTTTTCTTTTCCAGTATTCAAATGCCAGTGCTGCAATAGTCAGCTCTGTAGTAATTCGTGACCTAATCCAAACAATCGCCTTTGTACCGGCAATATTTTTGAAGTGAATGTACAAAATGAAGCACATAAAAGAAGAAAAAATTATTTTGTTTTAGAACTCTGGCTGGAAATATCTATAACTGAAAATATGTCAGGAGCTTGAAAACTACTGAAAAGATAAGCAAACGTATTTATGAAAACTAAGCTTGACGTGTGCTTTAGAAGTCACAACATTACAACCACTGTTTGCTAGTGTCCCTATAGTGCAAGAGTGCATTCCCAGCTGGTTCTGCTATGCTGATAAGGCAGTGCTGCTGCCTGGTGACCAAATAAAAAGCATATGTCTGACATAGCATCAGAGACGCATCAATCCTCTGTGAACTCTTGACTCTGAGGGGATTACTGTGGATAAGAATGATGTGACCAGTCCATGTATTGCATACTTTGAGGAAACACTGGAGACATTTTGGAGTATCAAAATCATACTTTTACTTTGTAAGTTGATTGTATTTATCATTAAAAACCATAACCTCTCCTTTAGCAGAATTTTTGGGGGGGTGGTTTTTATTTTTCTATTTTAGAAAAGCTGTATTCAAGCTTCAGTTACTGTGGCTTTAAATTTACAAATAAAAATAATACAGTATTTTAAAGAAAATAATCTCTGTCCGTTCTCTTGAGTCTATGCATTACTCCCCACATGTGGTTTAAGCAGCCTTTTAAAGGGCAAGCAAGATACTATTAATTGCAAAGTTTCTGCTGAGTTGTGGCTATTTGAAAGCCCCGCTTGAACATAGGATCTTAATCCACAAATTCACTTTTTTTTACCTTCCTTTTTTTGTTCTTGATAAACAACTTGGCCTTTGGCTAGGAGTTTAGTGTAGACAGCTCATCAACATGACATGTTTTAGACAAGAGCTGTAAATAAACCAGATCTCTAACACAAGATAGTGTTCACACAGCACCCTGTGAGACGTATTTTGGATTGTGAAACAGCAAAGGGATGTAAGCTCTGCAATCATAACTTCATCAGCTTTTCTGTTTTTCTAAGAAGACATACGGTAATGTCAAATTCTTTCCTCAAAATGTAATGTCTTGGCAAAAGGAGATTTCAATATTAATATAAAAAAGTCCACACATATTGTAATGTATTGGGATTCTCAAAAGTAATTTATTAAATCATTTCTCAAATACAAGTTCAGCATATTGTGAAATCCAAAATATGTAAGATAAGGTGGATTAAAATCCAGTACATCAGGATGAATCATTCTTATACCCTGAAGGCCCACTCATAGGTTTCCCAGCATTTTTCTTCTGAGTAGGAATTCACACTTGCAAATGTTAAACAAAAAACACCTCAGCGCTGATGTTTTGTCACAACATCCTCCGTCAGTATCTGCTTTCAGCCGATAACAGCCAGGCAATAACTCTACAGGGGCCCCCAGATGGCTTTGGACAGATTCATCACAACTAACACCCCAGGTCAGCTGCAGGTAATCCATCAGGGCATTGAGCTAATTCACCAGTGTCAGGTAGGAGCAAAATAAGTCTGACTTTTTCCTGCATTCAGTTCACTCAGAGGTTATCTCTCTTCTGATGCAGTTTATGGCTTCTCCCAAGTATTTAGCCCCGTGCACACGTTGGTCTCTTGATAAAACAGGGTTCAACGAAACCCTTAAAGATAGATAAAGTTTTGCATGCAAGTATATGTAATCTGTAAAAGAGGTTACACACAAAGAGAGTATGTTGAAATTACTGCTATTATTCTCTTACAGCACCCATTTACTCCCAGGAGAAAAGGTTCTCACTTACTCTCATGACTGTGCTGTGTGATGTGGTAATGGACTTCAATATCAGGAACAACTGACAAAAGTAAACCACTCAACAGCTTCATTACTCAGCACTCTGGGCAACTCCTAACATGGCTGTCAAGTGAGCCATATGAGCTGAGGAGGATCCCATGCTCTTGCATCTCAGTTGCTCACAGCAACTCCTAACAAACAAATTCCAGCCTTCAATAATAATTGGAAAGAATTAGGCAACAGTTCAATCTAGAAAAAAAAGTCTTCTGTGGACTTTTACATCAGAAGCAAGAGAAAAATGACCAACAAGCCACATTTAAACTTCCAACAAGAAAGTTTTTTCTTTAAACTGGTCCTGTTATTTCATTATTTTTGGTAGTTTATGTTACAATGGTCGATGCACGTATTAAACATAGCCACAGTTTCAAATAATGAGGTTAACATGCAATCCCTGTGAGCCACACGCTCACTTAAGACACAGTTCCCACCAGCTTTTCTATTCTTAGATCTTTATGATGAGAGAAATGATACCCTTAATATACCCTTGCCACCTTCTGCTTAAATCTGTGGCTATGATCACATCAGCCCAGGAAGAGAAACTGAAACAACTTGTTCAAAAGCAGATGCACTGAGAAGCTGCACCAAGCCTTAGGATGAATAAGGATTATTTCAAACTGTGAATCATACAAAGCTACGCTAGCAGAATCCAATGGGGGAAAGAAGATATGATACAGAATCCTTTTGCAGTTTTTTTTAGAAACTAATTTAGTAATTATCACAGATATTTACAGGATAAACATATGATCATAACATATAATCATTAGGCATGTACAAACACAACTAATGTGTCATTAATTATTTTCATATTTCATGCTAAACTGCTTAAACATTCTCACTGCAACCATTGCTACACTGATTTATATTTATTTTCATATGTACTTTATAAACATGTGATAACAAGCAATAGTCTCAAAGACTCAAGCACAGCTTAACCGAGGACAAGTGAATAAGGAAGGTACTAATTTCTATCACCCCTGACTATTACATTGTTAGCTATATCTGAATAAACTTCCCTTACATTGTCTATGAAAGCAGGGGTACAGAGCTTTAGTAACAGTCACTGCGCAAAACAGCTGAAGTCCTAATGAAAAATACTTCTATGACTATGAGGTTTACTTCTGCATGCCACATTGTGCCATTAGAACCAAAATGTATTAACATTTATTATTTATGAACATGCTATATGGGGATGCTAAATGAGGATATTACTAAGATGAAGGGCTAGATTATTCACTGGGCACATGCCCAGAAGCCAATGTACATTCGAGAGTTAAATGAAATTATTTCTTAAAGTGTATTCTGTAGACCTGATCTTGAAACCATATACAAACATAACCAAAATGCATGATTGGCAGAATACAGTCAAATACAGGAGTATGTTTATTTTTTCACCCAATTTCGGATAAATACGCAGCACTTAACTTTAAAGTTGTTGGTCCATTCAGTAAGATGGCATGCAAACTAATCTGGTGGTCTAGCGGTAGCAGCAGCTCACAAATGCAGTGGATATATAACTTTAAACTTTATTTGTATTTAAATGGAAAGGGGCAGGCTGACCTCACTAGTGAAGGCCCGTCGGACCTCATAGTTGAAGAAGTGAGACTCCATTTTTTTTCTATAAAAAGGGAAAAAAAGTTTATTTCTGTACTAAGTGGACACATCCCAAAAGTGCTTTTCCCAAGAACAGGTCCCTGAGCTCTGCAACATTATTGTTTCAACACTTATCTGGAGCGGGACTGTGGTACCGGCAAGATGTGCTGAAAGAAAGAAAATAAGACAGACAGAAAAAGAGAGTGGAAGAAGATAACAGTTGTGCATGTGCATGAATGCACAAAAACTAACACTGTATTATCATAAAAAAAATAAAAAACAACTGGCTTGAAAGTTGCACTGTGATGGTATGACACTCCTGTATGTCTGATTACTGAAGAAAGAAGAACACAGCAAAAAACTGAGAAGATCCTGGTGAGCATTATGCCAGAAAGCCTACGGTTTTTCTGTCTTGGGGGGGATGTGTTGCCTGAATGTATTCTCATTATTGATGCTAATAATTCAATCATTCAGCCTCAGTAATAGCCAAGGTTTTTCAGTTGAAGCGAATACCCTTTATGGGAGAAAAAAATGAACCACTACCTATTTCTCTGGGAATGGAGTCTTAAAATTAAGTCAACAAACTCTTTAAATCGCTATTTAAAACTATTAAAAGTCAATCAAACACCACATAAAAGCTAAATTAGGAGTAATAAGGTCCAGTAGCTCGTGTTTAGTTCAAAATTTGGCAACACCGAAGAACTGTACGTAAGCTGTAAGCTTAAACCTGAGGTGGAGTAACACTCTTTGCTACCAGAGGAGCTTTTCCCTTTAAGGAGCACAGCCTAACTCAATTGGATTGTTAAAATTCAGGGCCAGTCTTAACATTAATATTAAGAATGGACTATCAGACATTTTCTAGTAAAGACTCTTGGGATAACAACAAGTGAGAGAAGGTTGCAGACTAATGGCGAGGCCACATCGCCACTCTATTAAATACAATATCCATCATTACAAGCGACACTGAGGCAAAGGGGACATTTGGCATAATTGTGGCCATTTCCTGGACCCAACCCCACACCCTGGCTGTCTCTATGCATGGAGTCTGGCAGTCTGGGCCCATATAGACAGTGCAAGCACACACATCCATCCGACACACAGCAGACCTCTAATCCAACTGCGAGAGAAGCTGAACAATCTGCTCCTTCTTCTGGCATTCCCTGTCCAGACATATTTTCTCCTCCAATCTGTCCACCCCAAATGAAGATAAAGGGGAACACCACAGCCTGATTTATCAGTCAACATGGAACTATCTGAAAGTCCCTTCTAAAGATTCCTGGATAATGTCTACTTGAAGACCCTTCTCTGCCCCTGCTGATTTCTTTTAATCTATCTCCTCCAGACATATTCCTGACAATACTCAAGAGCACTAATGATAAGGCCAGAATTTCAAAGTTAGTACTCAAGGGTCTCTATTGATGTTGTTACTAAAACAACATGGCTAACTGTGGACTTTAGATTACCGCAGAAGAACCTGTGATAATAACTATGAAAATAAGTTGACAGTTTCTTCTTAGTAGATGCCTGAAGTGATCTCTCATGTGAAGAACACCAGAGAGTCCACAGTCGGGTTGTTTAAATTGGCAAACAATATAAATATAGCTATAGGCTTCAGTTAATAAAGTTGTTTGAAGTGTTAAAATGTAATTTTGCCTGGGCATGTTTGCTGATCAATACAAATAATTTTGCAAAATGATATCATATAACACAATGTGAAATCCAGTTTTCCATTACTTTTTACCAGAGGGCCACAGATCCAGTGATGAGTTGATTTTGTTTTTTTTACAAAACTACTCTTTGCTCGTATGACTTTCTGATCAGTGCAGCTTTAAACAAATATGTCATTTTGATTGGGGGAAAATAGAAGTAGAAGTTTAAATAGAGGCCTTTGTTTTAATAGACGATGAAGTTTGTATTTGTGCCATTTGCCCAGGAAATAACACAATATTTAAGATGGACTTCTTTTACACGAATGCTCCTTATACAAATTTATCCCACACAAGGGGGGAAATAAAACTGCTAGTTCTCACATTAGCCTAACTGAAGTCAATCAGCACAGTTCAGTCTGCAAAAATGTGATAAATAAAGCTACCCTGATATTATCTGTAACTGGCATCAATTCTCCTTCTTGCTAGAGCTGTGTTAATGTAACATCCGATATCTGCTGAATATCACAAACGTGTTTTGACAAATCTGGCATGCAGTGGCAACTTTTGTTTTGTTTTGGAGTTTTTTTCCCCGAGCACAGTCAGCAGAATGATAACCATGTAATCGCTTTAATCTCCTTTACGAAACATGTACAAAGCAAAAACACAAAAAACAGGTTAATGTACAGCAGTGGGAAATTGTCACTGGTGTCTTATCACTTGCTGAAATAGTGACAGCCGTTTTGTGTAAATGGGTGTTGCTGATTTCATTTGAATGTTGCGCGCTTCCATTTCACTGACAAATTGGTGCACAAACTTAAAAGACAGTAGAACTGAACCAGCAAAATTAACTAACTGTATGTTTCAGTTGTCTTTGGGGTTTGTTTGGGATCTACACTGCTTTGCAAAAACCTTGAACCAAGAACCATTTTTTACATTTAGTCAGGAAAATAGGAAATATAAGTTTTTGTTGGCTTTCTTATTTTGTTTTCTGTCAATGTTCATTCCACGCTACTTCCATAATGTTGAGAAATACCTTAAAACGCCCTTTATTCAAGACAAAGCAAAAATACAAAGAAATAAGACACATATGCTAACCAAACACTCAACTGGAGAATAGCCTCAAGTTTAAAAAGACTGGTTCTACTTCAGCTAAACACTATAATCAATTCCTCCTTTCACAGAAAAGGTCAGCATGCCTGGTCCTTAAAGCTTTGATATGCACCACACTCAGGTCTTATCATAGAAGCATTTTCTATGGTTTAGTAAGTCTGCTCAAAGAGGAAGAAAGATACCCAGACTTTGCTTTGAACTTCAGATAACACGGTCTACACATGTGTGCCAAGTGTGTGTGTGTGTGTGTGTGTATGTGTGCATGCACTTCTACTTCAAAATAAAATTAAGCATAAGAAACATTCGCAGTTAAGCACAGAGTACTTTTCTGAATGTTGTTTTTTTTTTTTTCCTTATACAGGCACTATGGAAAAGAAGCAAGATTAGGTACAGTGTATTTTTAATTTGCTCAGCCACAGATGTTAAGCATCAGCACACTCACATAAAAAACACGGTAAACATTAACCAATTTGCCACATCGTGGTGCAGTTTATCTTGATTATAATGCTCCTCTCAATCTAAAATTCATTCCACAGGGCAAACTTTAACGAATGAAGGTTTCAGAGCCTAAAGCATTCTTTCTAAGTGACCTGATTTTTCCATTAGCCTCCCCTCAACTTTCTGTTTTAGAGTTTGGGGAAAAGCAAAACCTGATTCACACATCTTCCAGTTTCCCTACCTGACAGGAGCAGCTGCACCTCATGACATATAGACGATGTCATTTCCAAAATTCCTTCAGTGCTGCACTGCTCTCACCATTTCTGTCAACACTCAATATGATGTTCTAATTTTACCAAGGCTGGTACACCTGTGCGCACTGAGCATTCACTCTCTTGGTCTCTCCCCTATATTATCAGCTGAAACTGGCAGATCCTAAATGTCTGTATCTATGTATAACAGGAATGCTTACCAATATGACAAATTTAGTTGTATGTATGTATGAATATGAATATATACGTATGTATGAATATATATATATATATATCTCTTGCCCACCGATGCCTTCTTGTTCCAGTAGCCCACTTGTCGTCAGGGTGCCCTGGTTCCTCAACCCCTGACGCGGACCTTGTTGATCCGGGCGACGTCCGAGCCAGCATGACTTCAAATTTATGTGTCTCGCTCATGTCTGCGGTAGGCTCGATTAGCACGAGGGGTCTAGCCTTGGGGGACCCTTACTGGATACAGGCGCCCCTGGGCGGGAATCGAACTAGCGACCCTCCGCTCCAGAGACGTGTAGTCTTACCACTACGCTATCCAGCTGCTGTTGGAATGGAGCACTAGGTGCAGTGACTCCTAAGCTAGGCGAGTGGCTCCAGCAGATCCCTGGAACAACATCGGAGATCTCTGTCCAGAAGAGCGCAGTCCTAGGAACAGCTAAGATACTGCGCAGGACCCTCAAGCTCCCAGGCCTCTGGTAGAGGACCCGAGCTTGAAGGATTGACCGCCCGCAGGGGCGAGTGGGGAATTTTTTATATTTGCAATGCAAATACACATTGACAGATAAACCTATATATATATGATTTACATACACAGATAGCGGCCTGGTACCAGATACCACAGGGAACCCCTTGGAGTTTCCAAAACCATATGCAAAGAACCAGATCCTAATATTTTGGCTGCACAAATACTGTACATACAACTCACTGCATAAACAAGGAGCACCATTACCAGTGCAAATTGCAGTAGTTGGACAATCCACAGGACAGTGTACTAGGTGGAGAGGTAAATGAATGACACTGGGGACCAGCACAAAATCAACCTTGACGCAGCCTGCAGGTATCTTAGCAGAGTTAGTTATAAATAAATAATATCACTATTGAAATTTGTCTTCCACAAGTGAACTGAACAAAAGGGTCAGTGACTCTGACACAGAAGTCAAACAGAAGACATTATGGCTGATAAAGCACCAAATAGTCCAACATCCTGAAATTTCCTCACAGAGCAGAATGCAAAGATTTATCAGTACAGACTTTTTTGTTGCCAAGATGGTTTTGTATGCAAGAGACCCCATGCATGGCTAATCTGATTATGACATGAATTTGACTAAATCAGAAGTACAGTGATTTGCATCGTGGGTTGTGAATCGACCCAAAAATGATCTCGATATGATCTTTTGGCCAGACTGCCAACCCCCTACCTCCAAGGTCTTGTTCAGGCCATGGAATGAGCTGTACAGCCCTTTAGGTAATGGCCTGGGGATGTGCTGGAAAGGAACTCTAGCCTTCTTGCCATTCCAGGCAGAGCACAGCAGGCCATGCTCAGTATCAATGGCAAAAGCAGGGAGACACGGAGCACTGATGCATAAAACATGAGCCTGAGAAAGTTAGGACAACTGAGTCGATTATCATTTTTGGAAGTACATGGAATAAGTTGCTGCAACAGATCGTATAAATTAGTGCCTGGAAAACCATATAACAAAATAATCAGGCATTTTGAACCAGTAGCACAAGCTGAAACTCTAGGAAACAGACTGAGTCATCAGAAAATGCCAAACAGCTAAGACCACAGACAATGAGATTTCAAGACTTTTGCATAAAAAAACAATAACTTGTGAAGGATGGATTTGTTAAGGAGTGTTAATGCTAAGACAAATACATATAAACAAGCATATAGTCAAACTACTGTGTAGTCCACAAAGATACTGCAGTTTTGTATAAATGCAGAGGCCAAGAAAGTTGTTTTGGTTGAAACCATATGGGACTCATTTGCAAGGGAACTTCTGGCATCGATTTCAGGGCCTGGTTTTGATGTGCAGATAGGCACAGTACACATTTAGGTCAACAAGAAACGATTCCAAAATAAATGTGTCACTGTCACTGTAATAGCGAGGAAAATTCCAAACCTAAACCATAAACACATTTAAATTATTTTTATTATATTTTTCCATACCTCAACAGAAACACGAGGAATTGGCTTTGCCCATATTTTCTACTTATACCATTCTAAAGTTAAGAAAGAAAAAAAATTCAAAAGTTTCACTATATTTTGTCTATAAAGTTGAAAGCCGCTTTTTATGGAAAGATATTGCAGTAATTTGAGTTGATTTTTTTTGTTTTTTTTTTAAAGTTTAAAAAGAATTGTGGCTGTAAAGTTACAGTGAACGTTTCGCAGTTCAGCTTCAACAGGCAGGTTTGTGTCTACTTTCCTCTGCTACTTGGATCAAAATTAGTCTAGGGGCCTGTTCTGGGAGAACTTAGGCTCCAGCAGGGACCAACACAAGGTTTAACTCAAAAACTCTTTTGTTGCATCAGCTTCTCCTGGAGCCACCTTAAATCTTTTAAAAACTGTTTTAGATAGAAAGCTCTTTGTGACTGACTAAATTAAGCTGTGACATTAAAAAAAAAATACGCCAAACAACCATTTGTGAGGGATCTACTGATTCAAGTTCAGTTGGATTATCATATATTATTTTATTTAGGCTTTCAAGCTGTTTAGTTGAATTCCTGATATCTGAAAAGGCAAGTGTCAAATTGAACAGTTCTCACAGTGAAAAACAAGCGCACAGTGTTAGCCATAGGTCCCTGAGCACTCAAGTGTAGTTGCCCAATCAGACTCCCACTGTTAAAAATCCACATGAAAAACAAAATCTTCTACATAAAGTACATAAAATTGCTGCCAATTATGATGAGTGATAGTAATTCAAATAATGCACTTCTTTGATAATAGCACAACATATCTGGCTTCTTGTAATCTGGTGTGTTGCCCTTGAAACATGAGCGATTTACTGTAATGCCCTTACCATGATGACCATGATGAGATTACAATCTGAGTAGCTATGAGAATGCCAATTGCTTTAGATGTGACGAATTACAAGAAAAACAAGGCATGCACATACACAAACACACACATATAGTAAAAATGCAGACTGTATGGCACCGAAATGTGCAGCATTACATAGCTCATGCTTTGTGAGAGCACATACGGTGCCCCTGACTCGGTCATAAAAAGTAAACTATACTTATACTGCACTGAAAGAAGACACTATAGACGAAAACAAGATTAAATATTGAACCTTTCTCAAAATTTCCATAAGCCAGGTTCTTGCTCTATTAAAGCTGAAAGAAACAGCAGCAGCTCTGCAGTCAAAACTACCTTTAAGCTTAAGTAGTTTCGTGGCAGATTCAGAAATCCTTCTCTAAACTCTGTAAGCAGTTTTCTTTGAAGAGGATAAAGCGAACATTTTCTTAAAGACTGAAATGAGTCAAAAAGCTTACACGGTCTTGTGCAAAAGTGTTGAGCCTCTCTTCATTTATTTCCATAAGTGTAAATGTAGTATATAAGGCCAAAATAGTGTTTGTACACTTCTAACAAGCCTGAAAGTCAATATTTTGTATGACCACTTTTATTCTTCAACACAGTCTGAACTGCTAGTAGCTAAATAGCTTTCACACTACTTATGCCAAGATTTCAGCTAACAGCTCCGTTGGAATCACTTCATTGGTACAAAAATGCCAAAGATACATTTTTTGTTGTTTTTGGCCCTTTTTTATAGATTGGACTAAAGAAATGGAAACAACTTATGTGTTATTGCAAGAGGCAGATAGCAACAAAACTGCAAAAGATACCATTTAATATTTGTTCTTTAATATATTATTTGTTGGCGCCTTCTCATTCTTTAATGATTCATACATCAGTATTAAGTGGCTAAACGAATAATGCATCCCAAGACAGCCCATGTCTAAATACAAACTTTGAAAGACCTTCAGAAAACTCGGAGAGACATTGTCAAATACCACTTCCAAGAAGTCTGGCTCAGTGGACGTAAAATATAAAGAAATGCGTTACGTCTTTATATTTTTGCAAAGTACTGCCAATTGTGTGTGTTATATTTTAGATTCTCTAAAATATCCACCCTTTGCTTTGATTACTGCTTTGCACAAACTTGGCATTCTTTCGATGAGCTTCATGAGGTAGTCACCAACAGTCTTGAAGGAATTCCTTCTTACCACCTCATCCCAAACCAAATCAATTGGGTTTAGGTCAGGTGACTGGTCAAGCCATCTCGTGCAGCCCTCCACTTTCCTTCTTGGTCAAATAGCCCTTACACAGCCCGGAGGTGTGTTTGGGGTGATTGTCCTGTTGAACAATAAATGATGGTCCAAATAAACGCAAACTGGATGGGATGGCATGTTGCTGCAGGATGCTGTGGTAACCATGCTGGTTCAGTGTACCTTTAATTTTGAATAAATTCCCAACTATGTCACCAGCAAAGCACCCACCTCCTCCACCATGCTTCATGATGAGAAGCATGCATGTAGAGACCATCCGTTCACCTTTTCTGCATTGTACAAAGACACCGCGGGTGAAACCAAAGATCTCAAATTTGGACTCATCAGACCAAAGCATAGATTTTCCCTGTTCTAATGTCCATTCCTTTTGTTTCTTAGCCCAAACAAATCTCCTCTGCTTGTTGCTTTTCCTTTGTAGTGGCTTCTTAGCAGCTATTTGATCATAAAGGTCTGATTTGTTTAGTCTCCTCTGAACAGTTGATGTAGAGATGTGTC
>VUQR01012087.1:0-11500 GCA_015108515.1 Hemichromis elongatus
CTGCAGTATTAACTGGAGAGGACGTGCAAATGCTACCGCTGCTGCTGGGTTGAGCTTCATTCGTCCGGAGCGGATCAAAAACACAACATTCATTTAAAGCAATCGCGTGGTTTTTGAGCAAATGCTTTTGCATATTCGTAGTGTTTCCTCCCTTTGATGAAATCTCTACTTTGCAAGTATTGCACGTTGCCCTGTTGTCATCCTTTCTCATAAAGTGTAACCAAACTTTTGAGCGTTTGTGCCGCTTAGGCGCCATGTTTCCTACTGGGTAAAAGACGCTACGCAACGTGGGTACGTCATTCGAGGCGACTGGAATAGATAAGGAAATCGTTTGTAAAAATGGCAAACGATTCCAAGGAATTGAAACAGTGGGAACCGGTTCTCAACAAGAACCAGTTTTCGATATCCATCCCTAATGTTGACGTCCTGTTTTCACAACACCTGGGCTCACTCAGTGCTGCTGCAAATGTCCAGCATACGAAGCAAATGACCAAGGAATGGTCTTCAACATACATGCAAACAATACCGTAAACTGGAAGCAGTGAAGTCGAGCAGCATGGTGAACTTAAAATTTTCAAAACCAAAGCTGTGGTCTTTGAGATCGCTCAGGTGGTAGAGCCGGTCATCTACTAATCGGGAGGTTGGTGGTTTGATCCCCATCTGCTCTAATCTGCATGCCCAATATCCTTGGGCAAGATGTTAACCCCAAGTTTCTCTCTAATAGTTTTATCAGTGTAGAAAGAGCATAAAAAAAGTGAATAAGGAGAGTAGTGTAATGGGCTTTGAGTGCTCAGAGTAGAAAAATGCAATATCCTCCTGAGAACTGAGGAAAAAAGAATCTTCTCATCTAACTTTTTTTGTGATTTCCTGCCTCTTTGGAGCTAAGAGATGCCACCCAAACACACGAGACATTAATAGAAAGCCCAGGATGTCCTCGATTTAGCACATTAGGACTTAGTAGAGTAGCTCAAAAAAGTCAAAAGATATGAAACCAAAAAGAGGACATAAAACAATAGGCGGCTTCTCAGGAGGAGAAAAGAACCAGTCAAGTGACCATTTATCAGGAGTTTCGAGGGCTTTGTAAAAGCTCCCGTTTAAACCTAACCATGCAGAAAGTGAATCACATGTATGAGCATGCTTATCTTATTTTGGTTTTTGGTTTTCATTCTATGGTCGTTTCTAATTACTTCCAGACTATACTGTCATTGGGTACACTTTCTAAAACGTCACTAACGTTTCATGAAATTCTCTCAAATCTATTTTGGCATCAGCTACTGAACCGTTACTGCTCATGTGCTCTAAATTACAGTCAGAGCCGATAATTGAATCACTGGCAGCGATTGTCGACAATCAAGGGCATCACCGAGCCATCATGCAACTCATTTGAGATGAGTGGCTATGACACGGGGTAGGAGCTTGGGAGTACAAACATACACATTAAACACTGACCTCTGCATACAAAGAGAGATTTGGCATATATATGCTGATATTTGTATGAAAGCAGAGGTCACAGATTTGTCATTTCTCCCCCCATAGTGCCTTCAGCATCATATTTCGCCCTGCCTGTTTGTAATTGACCGTAGCTGACAGACACCTGTCCCACGCTGACCTACTCCATCAGCAGGGCAAGGGTGCCACTAGGGCCGACTGTCACTCCCGATCGTGTTAAGTGACGGTCAAATGCAGCACACATACTCAACCACTGGAACCTATTAGCCATCTTACAGCTCTCACATCAAGACTTGAACAGGCGAAAAAGGTGCGCGTCAGTGAGTGCGTGACGGAACAATGTGCAATGATGTGATTCATTTGGAGAGGTGAGGAAGCAGTTGAGTGCACAATTGTGTGTGTGGCTGTGTGTCTAAGCAAGAGGGTTTGTGTAAAATGTCAGCAGGGGAGTTCAAGGTTCACCGGGAGTTCAGGGCATATGTCTCTCTTTCTCGCTTCCCCCTCCCGTCCTATCCGTCCTGCACACACTTGACAGCCGGCTCTACCTGGTTGCAGAGGGACCCCAACTCAATGTACCTGACTCACGCTTTTCCTGTCGCATCTGCAGGGCACGGGGTGAAGCAAGCCGACAGTGGAGTGAAAAGACGAGGAGAAAGCAGGAGTGGCAGTGCGTGCTGAGGGACAGCTGGTTGCTGCGGTTTGTTTTGCTGGCTTTTTATTTCACTGATAGTTGAGTTTATCGACCAGCTGTCAATTTTACTATACTGTAGGCACGGTACAAGGTGACAATAAACTCCATCTGGGACTGCATGAAAAACATCTCAGTGAAGCTCTGCCATATATTTTCTGTCTCCTTCTGATACTGACAGCTTCAAGTCATGCTGGTGTAGGAATATTTGAAAAAGGGAAAAAGTAGGATTAACAGGTAGGTGAGGTAGACCGGGGTGCCAAACTCATTTTACATCACAGGCCACACATAGCTCATGTTTCTATTAGTGTAAAGACGTCTGACAGACTTAATATCTGAGATGTCTTAGTATATGAAAAACAAGTACAGCAGTTCATCACAGTTTTTTTCTGTATAGCAGAAAAATACTGCTCTGGTAAATGAAATGAAATCTGTAAGAATGTTAGCTCATTACCTACACTATCCTGTAATTATAAACAGAAAGATGCTGTTAATTCATAGAAAATTTGATTTATTATTATTACTGTGGATCCATTATTTAAAAAAGCCCCAAAAAGATAAACAAAAAAGGACAAATTTTTATAAAAACTGAAAAAGGAAACGGGAAGGTATTTGTCATTTAATTTAATGGTCATGGTCACACTCTAAAACTTGTGAAAATACAGGTAAAATTGCAAAATGCCCTTCATATTTTCCGGTGACTTATGTGTAACACCCCTAAAAAAGACTGAGCTTAAGAAGAAAGAAGAAACTGAGAATAATGGCCACCTTTTTTCTCACAATTCCTAATTACATTGCATCCGATTCACCTCCAGCAAAACACCCGATATCACCTTCATCGAGCTATTTTTTTGCTCAACATTTCTAAATAATTCACGCAACAATATTAAATGATTAGTAAATAAGTCATGAATCCTAAATTATACTCACAATTTCTAAGCCATAAATGATTCACCGGACACGTGTTGAACATCCCATAAACGGCACATATTTTGCAGCGTGCTCGGCTCAAACTGCTCTATTAACACTAAACCGTATGTGAGATTCATCTGTATCCCGTATATCTACTTTCCAACAGTGTTATGAGTGAGAATAAAACTGATACTAACTGACTTTTGAACACATTTCAAAGAGATTAATCATGCTTATGAAGATAATTCAGTTTCCCTCTGTACTTAAAACCCAGTGATTTTGAAGCATTAAGTAATGATAATGTTCCTCAATTTCTGTTAGACAATCGCACAGAAACTTGATGTAATGTTCCTCTCACCTAGCACTGGAGCAACACACTGCCTAAAAATACTACTTCACGGTTTACACTTATTATCAGCTCCTCCGCTGTTAGGACTGCTGTTAGGCTTAAGAAAAATGAAAAAAAAAAAAAAAAGCTTAAGTAAATAAAGTAATTTGTCAAATGTTATTGTGAAATTGAGAAATTAAATGATAATTCCGATGAACGATCAGAGAATTATCACCTAAACTTCTTCTTCCTGGAGCCTTCTAGCAAGTCTGAGCTCGCTGTTTTGTTCACAGCTTCATTTCTAGTGCCGTGGGCATCTGTTTTCAGCAACAACAAAAAAACCTCTACATATTTACTCCACTTTACACAAGCTTAGCATGAATAGCAGAGAGACAGCTAGCAGCTAGCTTATGAACACAGACTTAACTTAAAAAAAAGACTTTATTGTCATTGTAGTCATACAACGAAATTTTTTTGGTAACTCACAGAGTCCAGCAGCAAAAGAATAAAACAAGACAAGAAGCAGAAGCGAAACAGTAACAGTTAAAGTATAAATACAAAGAGGCACTTGGCACAGTATGCAGAAGAGAAGTATAAGAGTATTTACAATTTACACAGTGAAGTTTAGCAGCTGAAGGGCCTGATCATTTCCTCCCAATTAAACAGAAAGCCAAAACAGCAAAAACAGAGATTATTGCGGATGGAAAAATTTTCACAAATGGCTGCTCTATGGTGCCTCCATAAATGAGGCACCCATCACAGACTCCAATGTTAACTCTGTGAAGGATCTCAGTCATCCAAGTCATCGTAGTCTAAGGAGTTGGGATAAAAAAGCGTCTTGACTTCTTTAAGTTCCTTGAAGATGTTTCACCTCTCATCCAAAAAGCTTCTTCAGTTCTAGGGTCAAATGGTAGAGAGTCCCAGATTTAGGCCCTGTGGGAGAGTCCCCCCAACAGGGACAATGTACCCCTTCCCAGATGCCTTAACACCCACTCACATCCTGGGACTTTTGACCTCAGGAAATCACATGATAGGGTGGGGCTAAGTTTCACAATGCGCTCGCCTGAAACCTTGGCTGATTGTGACCTACAACTGTTTTCACACCTTGGCTTGTGTGATTAGGTAGAGGATCATTAGGGGGTAAATTGTCCCTCTTGGGGGAACACTCCCAAAGGGCCTAAATCTGGGACTCTCCACCATGTGACCCTAGAACATAAGAATCTTATTGGATGAGAGGTAAAATGTCTTCAAGCAACTCAAAGAAGTCCAGACGCTTTTCTTTCCAAGCTCCTTAGACTCCATTGTTAAAACACCTAACTTAGCAACAGATGTAGACAAAGGCTAGCGCAAAAATTGTTTTCAGTCCATGCTTTAAACATTTGACACTGTGCATGACGTACTGTACATATTTAAATATCACATACAATTTCAATGTTTTAAACCTTAAAGTTCATGTATTAATGTTTTAAAGTTAAAGCAATTCACCTTTTTATTTAAGTATGCTCACTTTTGGTACCAGATAAATCAATGGGTCAATGGCCGTCACACCAACTGGAGGCTTCAAAATAGCAAATGTTAAGCAATGGTTTCACATTTTCATTTGTAGAAGGAAGTCAAAATTTCAAAGTCAAATGAGGAACCGCGTGAACCTCGACTTCAAAATCCAGGATGGTCCCAGTACATGTGAAGTGTAATAAAAGTGTAAAACCTGTAATCTATGACTGTGCTGCTGCGTTTTTAAAATATCAAAGTTGTGCTGCACTGCTACTCACGCATTAATGGCTCTACTTTGCAACGGAGCAAAATAAATCCTGTTTTTCTACTACCGTAATGCACTCAGGAGTCAGATGACAGATCAGACGTTTGACTTTAGAGGTAAGTAGAATTAAGCAACAATGCAAACTTAACCCTAAAATAATTGCCCGAAAAATTCAAATTTCTGAAAATGAAGTGTTTATTGAGTCTTATATTAATTAGTATATATAAGTTTAAGTTAACGCTTTCTGCTGCCTCATATTGCCACAAAATTCAATAACCATCCAATCCATGTTTTGTGAAAACTAAGATTCTGACTGACAAAACAATCTCACTTCGGGGCTATTCATGATATTGATAACTGCACTGTCAAACACAAGCATATAAGATATAGCTCAATATATTTAGCTCTCAAAAGCAGCAGAGAAGTCCAAAAACCTTAATCTGGGACCCTTAACATCAAATTTCTTAAAAAAATGCCCACTCAGTCTTTTCCCACCCCTCACGCTCTCTTTATCTCTCCTGAGGCAGTCCAGCCTAACGATGCTTAATGAGCAGGAGACTGCTGGGTGGGTCATCAGTGGAGTAGAAAATCAGCTGTGTTCTCTGCCTTGCCTTGTGGTCTTAAAGTCACCTTGGCTGTGCAGACGTGTGAGGCCCGGCTCCTCGTCGCCGTCACCTTGGCCTCGGAGCATGCACGCTTCACCTGCTCACCATTCATGCAGCCAAGGAGTCTTTCAGACAAACGCTGGGGCTTAGGGGGTAATAATATCCTACATATCATATCATGAGGGCACTCGGGCCATATGGCTATGAGAACCTTGTTCCTGTGATTTATTACGGTCCCAGTGATTCCTCTCTGATGGATGGCTAATGGAAGCTGCTGGACACAGACTTTATGAGTAAAGATGCTCGTATCTGCACTGCAGTGCGTCATTCCAGCACATTGGCCGGCTGTGTAGGAGGCACGCGCCCCTCGCACTTTTAAGATTCGCGTGTTCGACATTAACATTTGTGCTCTGTTTGCGTTCACACAATAGAATTCCTGTCTGAGCTCTACCAAGACACACATGCGTCTGTCCTCTCACCAAACTCTCTCCCCAAGCCTTCAATCAAGCCGGCGCAGCAGCCCACATGCAGCGACAGTGCGCCACCAAAACTGAGCAGAGCCCCGCAGCTCCCAGCTGGAGCACTTTTCTTGAACAGCGTGCGAACAGGAAACTGTCACTGTCAGAGTCAGTGTACAATATTGTTACTAATAAAAACCAGTATTGGTTTAAAATATGGTTTTGGAGATACGATTCTCCTTTAAATTTAAATTCTGTACCTCTAATTAAGCTCGACATAGATTATAAGCTTGTTTGTGATTTTTTTTTGTCTTTCTTGTTTTTACATGCCTTTAATTTGTTTCAGTTTTATTATGAAACCCAGCAAGCAGAGCCTTGAAATAACCTTGGGTAAGCTTCTTTGATGGCCTTTCTCCAACTCTGACGCCTTTTTTTTTTATTTATGCGCGACTGTCAGCGGCTGATTTTTGTGAAGCTTAAAACGCTCCAGTTTTCATTTAAAGTGCAGCAATTGTTTTCAAAGAATCTGTCTCGCTGTGTTGTTTTTATTTTCCTTGACAACAGCATCAACAAGTAAGGCTAGTGCACGCCTAATTAAATTGAGTAATAATACATGCTCTTTAATTATTCCTCCCATAACTCGAATAGTTATCAGATATCAAAAGGGCAATCAGGAACCACTTGAGCTGGATTCTAACCAGATGTTAAAAAGCCAAACAGCATCTGTGTCCTTATATCACACTCGTTAGTCCTTTAAGTCTAATTAATAAGTGACCAGTGGCTGGTTATTTTCATTATATTTCTCCATATAAAGCTTTACATAAGACAGATGTTATATTTATGCCCCGTGTTTCAAGCATAACCCAAAAGCTAAAAACTCCAAACTAACTGCTGTATCTGTAATGGGTTGAACAGTTTGTGAAGAATGAATCCGAATGGAGCTGGTTTCAGAGGCGCACTCCACGGTTTGCATGTGGGATTATTTGGACTTGAGCCAAACGAGAGACAAAAGCCCATTAATGTGAACAAGCTGGAATTGTTCAAAAACAACGAGTGGCTATACAGCTAAGTATGACAAGTACAATTATTGTAGCATTTACTGAGAGTTAGGGTTAGTAATATAAAAATCTAAACTAATAATAATATTTTGAGCTTTACAGGAAAGCAGCTTCACTGACAGAACAGATGAAGTTAGTATTTGCAGAGGTTGCAAGAACATGCGGAACATCTCTGTGATCTTTGATCAGTAAAAGACTGGTGTGGGTCTGGGTTTGAGAAGAATGGTGTTTGTATTGAGGTTTTGCAGAATTGTGGCCAATAATAACATCATGTTAACATGTCTGACATTTTGGATATATGACAATCATGGTGACAATACAGGATCAATGAGGCGACAGCAGCACAGGCGTCTGGCAACCACTGGTCATTAGTGAGAGGTGAACATTCCCCAACCAGCTGGAGAACTTGTTTTGGTTGCTAGCATATCGGTGCAGTCCTAGTTTGAATGGAAGTGCACGTATCTACAAACACTGTTTCTACTCCCTGAGCTGTAGTGAAACTTTAAAAAGTGTGACCCAAATTGAAAATTCAGAAGGTTTGTCTTCAAGGTGAAGGTTCTCTATTTCTAGCTCACTCTTTTTCAAGTTTTATTTTATTCATCATCAGATTAGTAGTTAGCAAGTATTGCAGACAAACATGAAAAACTATAGTCAACTTTGGTGAACTGCTAGCATTCAAAGCAGTCATTAGGAGAAATTATTTTTCTGTATCTCATCTCATTTAACTGTTAGCTAAACTGCTAGTAAACAATTTTTCTTATTCTTAACTTATATTTATTTACAGATATCTGAATGTCCTCTGTGAAACTGCTTCCTGTCAAAGTCTGGATTAAATCAGATTGAGATGCTGTGGCATCACCGTAAACAGCCTATTCGTGCTGGAAAATGCTCTAATATGGCTGAAATACAACAATTCTGCAAAGAAAGTGGACCAAAATTGCTTCACAATGATGTGAAGGACTCACAAACTCTTACTTACAGTGCTTACTACCAATGGTGACACATCAACCTATTAGGTTCAGGTGGTAATTACTTCTATACACAGGTCCAGGTTGATATGGACAACTTTATTCTACTTATTAAATGAAATCCTAACTTAAAAAATGCTTTTTGTATTTCATCTCGTTATCTTTGTCTAATATTAAAGTTTGTTTGACAATCTGAACCATGTGAGTGTTTGTTGTTCTGGATAAGACGCATAAGACAAGAAAAAGCAGCTAAAAAAGCATCTGTGTCACTGTTTACTGTATATATTACCATCAATATTACAGATGCATTGTGAACATCTGCGACAAGAGGCATTCACAGCGTCTCTGCGTTGAGTCTGCTTCCATCCTTTCCTAGTCACAACTTACTCAGTAAAATATCATAAAATCTTTATTATTTTGCTCGCTCGCAGCAGTGTGCTGCTGTTTCTCAGTCTGTTGCTTTTATCTGTCACTACAGCGCTTCGTAGAGATGTAACAAACTTCTACACCTTCGTTATCTTTAAACTTATGTGAAGGTGCATTAGATAACCATGTCCCCTCATTAAATAAGAATGAAAAAAAAAACCACAACGCTACAATCCCATTTAACTCTGACCCTTTACTTTTTTATTACGAATCACAGAAAACTGCGGGAGAGAGCGCTGCGCCGGCCCGAAAACCTTTCAACTAATTCCGCCTATTCAAGTCGCTTCTTCTTACCTCCTTTGAGTGTGCCGATGTGGTGGGTGTCACCACGTACTTTGTCACCCAGGGCTAGTAGCAGACAATAACTGGCTGTTTGAAAATCCACTGTAGAAAAGCAGACCTAGCTCACTCACTTGACAGGAGCTGAATAAAGCACTACACGGAGGAGCAGATGAATGCTATAACCGGCCCGAGCACTGAGGCAGGCACAGTTTGCAAAATCAGCTGGCAGTTGGGTTTTTGAACATGAACCGTTTACACCATGGACCACATGACGAGTTCCTCGCCATCCTGAACTTTTGCTTCATTCCAAAGGTGAGCAAAAAAACTGATGAAAGGGACAAGCATACACACTGCACTACAATGACAACAGGTGCTGGAAATGCAGAAAACACATAGGCTTAGCTAAATGCATGCAGTCATCAGCCTCTCAGGCCTGATGTTCAGCCTCCACTTGCAGATGTAACAACTGCCAACTGGAAGCAAGTCACATGATTATTGCTAATTAATGCTAATGCAGTAAATAACTCGATGACAGCCCAAAATTAGCTCTTATCTGTTAACCTGCTGTGGTGTTTTCTGCAAGCCTGTTTGCGCTCTAACAGATAAATCTGAAGAGATTTGAACAAATCCGACAAAGCATTGCATTTCCTTCTAGACGCACTGTCGCGTCCTTTTACGGGGATTACATTGTTTGGCTTTCATTCATGGAGTGCAGTATTATTTATTTAAGCATCAGGGCTTACAGATGTTATGTGCAGGTTCAGACACAGCTTGTTTCTAAGGTTATGTAACGACTGCTCTGATGCAAGGCGACTTTACGCAGAGTCATTAGTCACCTACAGGAGCTCTTGGACCAAGCAGTTCTAGGGCACACTTACCCTAGAGGTAACTGCCCACTTGGGAGCTTCCTTAAGAGAGCAAATGCACTCACCTTCAAGATTTTTTTCCATGGAAAACTAAGATGATGTATTAATAGTGTCATAGGTTTCATGATGATGCTGGACTTGAAAAGGCATTTTAACAAACACTGGCTAGAGCTGATTGTTTTTCTCTCTACATTTATTTACAGTGTGTGGATGCATAGTAAAGCAAACATTTTTAAAGGAAATGACAGTGAAAAATGTATTTTTCCTCTAGTCTGCATTTTTTCTGAAACTGAAAACTTCCTCTTTGACAGTACCCAAGCAGAGAGCCTGAAAACAGCCTTCTTTCAACTGGGATAGCCACAAACCAGGGTGACAGGAAAAAGAAAAAAAAGTCCGTCTTTGTCCTACTGCAGAATCAAAAGTTAGATTGGCTTTAACATGAGTTTATGAAGACCAGGGTTAGGGGTTATGGCCCCCATCTACCCCTCATATCCCGCTGCTCTTTTTAAACCTCTCTGTCTTTCTTTGGTGTGAGGTCATGTATAGTTGTCTAAAATTTGCTATGTGACGCCCTGGTTGCATCACATCGGGCCATGTCTGGCCCCCCGTTACGGTGCGTCGTCATGTTCTGAACATTCCAGAATGTTGTCGCAACAACGACATTCCAGGAGTGACGGAGTCTAGAAAGTTTGGCTATAACATTCTGGAATGTTGGGATTTTAAAGCAGTACTGGAATGTTGTCGCTGAACTTTCTGGACATAGACCATCTCGGTATGCTGGTTCTTCTCGAAAACACATCTGTACAAATGTTTAACAATAAAAGCCACAATAAACAGAATGCAGAGCTTCTTTGGCCTAAAATGAAAAAAGGCTTTTAATACCTATACCCAAGAAATGCTGAATGGTCTAGAAAAAGTGTGGTTAAGTACATTTAAAATGCTGGCAGTAGTAAAAGAACTGAAATTTACCAGCTATTCATCACAGGGATTAGAAAAGGCCAGTCTTCTTCAGCGGGTGAGATTGTTTTAAAAAAAAGAAAGAGAGCGAAAGAGACGTTAAATCATTATTTTCATTTTTCCAGAGTTAGAAAAAGAAAGTTTTCCTTCCTTCTCCTTTTTTACTGGTTAACACACAGCCTGCCGACATAAGCTCAGCGTGTGTAATATTTCCTTTCTTGTCAGCCTATTAAACGCATGAGATGAAATTTTAAGTCAGTCAACACGGCGTAAATAACATGACAGCTTTGAGCTTTCTCTGCGTAACATACGCTTTCTTAATGAGTTTCTAGCACCACAGTACAGAAGAGACTACGCAGAAGTATGCATACTGCAAAAACAGTAACAAGGCTTTGCTCCAAAGCACTCTGGCAGCCCTACACCTCTGTTCATATAAGCTTAGTGGAGCTTAACAGCCTCCACTGTTTGTGTTTTGTTAATGACACTAAAGATATTGACAGATTGAGAAGCTCATATAGAAATATTTTGTTTTTACTTATATTTTTTTTATTATTATTAAGGAAGACACTGGGAACACAACTAAACAGAGGAAATAAGCCAATAAAGCACAAGTTCTCTACCTGGTTGTGCATATTTGATCAAATCTAGTTGTGTTTCTTCATAAGTTTCTGTTCAGTCTTTTTTTAATTATAGCCATGAGCCCCCATGGAAAGGAATATGAGGACAACGGGAAGAAACAATAAT
>VUQR01012087.1:11533-28083 GCA_015108515.1 Hemichromis elongatus
GGGGGGTAGTGCACACAGACTCTCGTTATTCACTAAACAAAAGGGAAGTGGTGTCCAAACAGGGTGACACTCAATTTCGCCCACTACATCCCTCGACAATGCCACCAAACACAGGTAGCCCCCCTCCTCCAATGCAGGGGCGTGTTTACGTGCGAGTGTCTCTGGGTTAATGTAAAAATTGAACACGACTCCCAGGGTCAGCACTCCAACTCCCCACCCCCTGCTTCAGCAAGCTAAATAAATATGCATGCCTGCGCTCGGCTTCTTTTGCATCCTTGAACTACGCCTGTCTTCGCATATGCTAATGACAAGCTGGAGAGGGAGAATGGGGGGGGTGTGAGGGCTAGGAGGGCGTCGGTAAGCGGAGGGGGCCGCGTTGAGGAGAGGCCAGATATCCCTGGCGACTGCACGCAGGTGTTTAAGCTCGACTGAGCGTGAGCTCATCCCCTTGAGCAGGCCAAGGTTAGCGTTGTGTTTGACTCCGACACTTCACCTTCCTGTAGCAGCTCTCCAAGCCCCTCCAGCAGGTGGAGAGAAGGAGGGGTGTGTGTGGGAGGGAGGCGGGAGGGTGAGAAAAGAGAAACAATGTATGCCAAGGGTTTCTGTGTGTGTTTGCACGAGGGATAGACAAAAAGAGATGGATGGAGGTCAAGCCGGCATAACAGAGGATCCTTACGTTAGCTCTTCGAAAACAGGCGACTCAAGCGGAGGAGAAGAGGCCAGAAATCACTGACGCCGTTCGAGGAAAACAAGAAAAACTCCTTGCATGGACTACGCAGAAACCAGACCACAATGTAAAGACTGAATGTAGAAAAATGCTCATTTATCAAGGCACAGGTGAACCAGTTTGTCTTTCAAGTCAAGCCTGCTGCTTGTTTGTCCTCAACTTTACACAAGTTCACAAAGTGAAATTTCAGAACCATGACGACCTTCCAAAAAGCTTTTGTTTTGTCTCTTTCAGTGCACGTTCAGCAAATGTTGGTGTTGATTATTTGCTCAACTTTTTTGTTCCTCTGCTGCAATAAAACTGAAAAAATTGAGATAAAGATGAAGTGAAAGGAAGCGATGCGTGGCCTGTTTTAATATCTGCCAAGTCAGAACAGAAAGGTTTCTGTGGGCAGGAACTCAAATGGCATTGAGTTTTACTCATAAAGACACTTTGAAAGCAGACTTCGAAGCTTGATGCCAAAGCTGAAGAGTAATCATGTAATCACGTACATCTGCACTGGCTTAAAGTTTTGGAAGTCACAGGGCGTCACACCACAACTCGAGCCTAAAGAGCAAAGCTGACTCTTTTCTTGTTGCTGTTCCCTTTTTTGTGATGACACTGTGATTGATGATTCGAAATATGAACTGATTTTTTTTTTTACGGCTGCTTTTGTTTCATGTTTGTCCGACTTTTACAAGTGGCTTTCATGTTTATCAACACCGGCAGGGGGCTGTCATTGCAAAAATAAATGCCGCATATCTCCCTGCCGCTTTTACGATAAGACCCAATGAAATAAATAATCCTTCGTAAAATAAAAAAAATGATTAAAAGGGTTGCGTTTGATTGCAAAAGCGAGCTTCGTGCTCGTCTGTGACATTTACGGCGTTCGTGTAAAGTTGTATCGAGCGGCATAAAAAGCGCCGGACTCGTCTGCCAGAGTCCATTTGAAAGTTACGAGCTTAGAAAACACTGGGCCTTCTAATTAAACACCCAATCAGGAGCTCTGATATTAATGGAGTCCAGCTTAGCACTTCTTGCTTTATCTCACTGCTAATCTATGCATTCACAGTTTGTTTTCTCCTGCTTGCCTCTCCTTCTGCTGATGTCTTTCACTTTTTTACTGCAAGCGTGTATTAGCATGTACAGTACAATATGTGTGGGTGCATCAGCTGCACGTGTGTAAAAGTGGCTGCACATGTGCGTGGCTTCTGGAGGACTTCTCTGCAGTGTCTAACAGCTCGGTGGCAGTGATTTTTCATGGATTACCTCTGCTGCTGCTGCAAAAAGCATCCACACATGAAGAGCAAAAGACTAAGAGCTGAATGAAAACACTAATCTCTTCTCTGTTTGATCTTGATTAAACATCTTGTCAGATTTGTACGATTATGGTAATCACAGCGACTTTTGATTTTGGCAGAGGGAGGGGAGAGGGGGAAAAACAACCCAAAAAAAAAACAAAAAACGAGTCGTATCAAACGGGCTGAGCCGATTACACAGCTTTGACGTTTTCCTTGAAGACGGAAATACATCTGAAAATGATGTTTTGCTGACGCTGAGGCAACAAGATGACACAACACAAGTGGCTCTGGTTGCGATTTTGTACACATCTAAGGACGGGCGGTTAAAAATAACTGGTTTCTGGTGAGAGCTGACGATGGTACAAAGTAAATCAAAGTCAAAGCTAATGGCATCCTGTGTGTTAGAAGGGTTTGATTACCAGTGGGGGGTTGATCTGTCATTCTCCTTCCCTGATGGCACCCTTTTATTCTCTCCAACAGTGCAAATGGCATGACGGATTACACATGAAATGCGTGTTTTGTGGGAAAATGATAGTTTGGGCTAAAGGAAGCTGGTTTAATTCATCAGAAACCAGAACTGGGTGTCCAAAGCCACTTTTGTCTGCAGTCCTAAAGAAGTGCAATGTGGCCACAACCCCAAATTAGGACAAATTATGTGCCCATGAATTGTGATTTAAATTGGAAAAGAGAGGGAAGCTTACTTCCACTTTGATTTAAAGTTGGTTGGACAACTAAAACTCCCTTTGCTATTGGTGTAAGGAAGTTTAAATACACATTTAATGCATGAGATATAGTCAAATAAAAAAAGGGTTAAGGGTTAAGTATATACACCAGTGCTACCCGACAGGTACAAATGTAAAAACCCTATCCAACTTCCTTTTTAAGTGGTCACATTCACAAGATTTTCAGAAAAAATGACCTCTAAATCTCAGTGACCTTTAACTCAAGTTCAAACTCATCCACAATTTTAAGTCAGTGCACCAATGGTCTCAATTTCATAATCTTTCACACATACCAATGTGACCCCCGGACCTTGACCTTGAGTTTAAGGTCGCCAGGATTCAAACTGATCTGAGACTTTTAGTAGCCGCACATATGGTATCACTTTCAAAATCATATTTTGCCTAGTTCTCAAGTTTCTGTTTTCACAAACTCAGGTGTGCATGCCCCCTGCCCACCCGGGCACCGCTTAATTACTGTTGAGTAGTGTTAAATGTATTCAAATACATCTAAAAGTGCAAAAATCTATGCCCCGCATTACATTTATCAAAGCCATCCTGTGGGCCTGATTGGAGTCTGTGCTGGGCCGATTCTGGTCCCCGGGCCTTATGCTTTAAAACATTTCCAAGCTCGCTCATTTCCGCTAGCGGTGACAGTTTTCTCTTAAACCCTCAACAATCTTTTGTGGAGTCATACTTTTAAGGGGAGAGTCTTGGTGAAGTGGACTTGGGAAGAGCACCGACATGTTCTTACTTGTTTCTCACTGGAATCATGTCACAGGGTTGAAACCTTTTGCTCCAGAGATCAGATATGAGCAGAAGAGTGACACAGCACCACGCCACGACTCTCCTCTTTAAGCCTTTTCAGCTAAGAAGCTACATGCATAGAAACCCACTGTAGACAAACACCTTTTCTTTTTCTTTCTCTGTACATCCACACACACATACACTTGGCTCAGGACACAATGGGTCCTGTAAAAAGAGGAGCTCTGGTGCCGAATATGTCACTGTGCCCTGAGATGCTATGTTCAGGCAGAACCAACCAGCAAGAAACATTTTCTTGCCCGTTTCACCTGCCTGCATTGAAGCGCTGTATTCCTGTCAGAGTCACACATCCCTGTCACATGTTTAAGCCTTCCCTCCTACGTCCCCCCTCTGTGCTTCCAGCTTCACGTTCGATTGACAAAGATGTGGAGGGGGGGCGGAAATAAATAAACAGAGATTGCACTCGTGTTGCTCATGTCATCCACACAGTTACATGAAAATATCATCACAGAACATCCGCCCCCATCCCCATCTGCCGTCACACTAACAGGGCGAGGCAGAGCTGCGTCTGTAAGGGTGAGGGAGCCACATTTCAGGACCGTAGACAGCGCCAATGCTAGATGCAGTGTGTCGGGGAGATTCAGCACTGGCAGCTGGACAGCTCCCCCCCTCCAGCCTGCCTCCTGGCTGGCCCAGGGCGGAGAAGAGGCCAGCTGGGCTGAAGATGTGTGATCTTCAACCTGCCTGAGGACCAGTGGGAGCTGGGGATGAAACGACATGGAGACGGATCAAAGATAAAGACAAAAACAAACAGAGAGACAAACTGACACATGGAAGGGTAGGTGAGAAGAAGAAAGGAAGAAAAAATCTTTGAGCAGTATCACATCCTTCCCTCGGAAGGAATGAATGTCCTCTCCTGTGTTTACCCCGCATCTGCAAGAGCTGCACTAAAAAATGAGAGAGATTCAGAGTTTGCCCAGAGTTTTTGTGGTCTCATTTATCCTGCCAAAGACAAGCGCTTCTGTTTTAAGTTGCACTTATGTTATCAACCTTGCTGTAGCTCAGTTAAACAGAAAGATTTATATAAGTTTAGTTCAGTCCAGCAGCTTTAAACTATGATACTCTAGAAAGAAAAATGCCTTCTCCTGTTATGACTGTGGCTCAGGAGGTAAAACAGGTCTACTAAGCGAAAGAATGTTAACCAAGTATCCTTGGACAAGATACTCGCCACAGCGGATGCATAAGCATAGAGTATAGAAAAAAGAATGTGTGTGCAACTGGTTGAATGAGTCTTGCAGTAAAAGGCGCTTTAAATGCTCAATTAGAGTAGAGCAGTTTCTTCCAGGAAGCTGAGTATAAATGTTATTATTCTCTTGGATTGATTAGAAAAGGGTTAAAAAAGATGCTAAATATACTTGGAAGGGCCGTCCAAACAAAGTACTTGTGTGGAAAACACTTTGCTTATAAGTACTTTCCTCTCTTTAGAACTCTCAGGTAATAATGACCCAAGGCCTCAGAGAAGGTCTTCTTTTAACATCCACCCAAAAGGCCTATGTTCTATCTAATTTTAGGACGACACAGAAAAATGAGGATAAATATGTCCAATTAGGAATAGCTTTTAGAACCTGGTGGCTATAGATCATTTCAACATGTGGGGATCATCTTTAATGACATCAATATTACAAGAAAAAATGTTTCTGCATATCATTCCACACCTTCTATCAATGAGGAAATACAAGCCTTGCGCTGTATATGAAATACCAGCACTGACGCTAGTCTAAGAAAAGTTCACATGCACACATCTATACAGACACACCAAGTGTCCTTCCTGTGAACCTTGTAGTGACAGTCTAGGGACCGTGGTACAGTGGGACAGTGGCCCAGAGGTTCAGCAGTGAGCTTGTTATGCCAAGGTCGCCTTTTTCAGTCTCACACCAGCTGGGAAAATCTATGTGGGGAAATTGAGTGAGAAAGGCTTTCCGCTCCCTTAAAATTTTCCGTAGAGGTGTCCTTGAGCAAGATACTGAAGCCCACTTGGCTCCAGGGGAATAGTGGAGTGTCCGACAGTAGTAGAAGGCAGTTACACAGAGCTGCAACAGTGTCACTATGTGTTATACGCTGAGTGTGAAAGAGGGCATAGTCGTAACAGAGAACGAGAGCTCAGCCCAACTTCATTTGACAAGTTTTTTTTTTTGCTTTCCAATAACTCGCTGAGATGAGGACTAGTGAGAGCGAGAGTGATTTTCTTTGGGAGTAACGAATTGTGAAAGGAGTCACAAATTATTTCAAGGGAACACCAAGTTCAAGGGCATCCCGCTGCACCACTGCTGCCTGCCTGCGCATCTGCCAAGAAGAAAGGTAAGGTGGAAAGTGAGTGTGAAATCAAAGAGCCAAAGTACATCGGCAAAAGAAGAGCTCAAGTTAAAATAATAAGGAAACACTGACAGGGAATCCTTTAGAAATAATGCCAGAACAAAGCAGTGGGATTCAAGGTTGGATAATTTATGTCATATTCTGACACGTTTAAAGAAAAAAAAACACTAATATAGGTGGGAAAATATGGTAGAGGTATTCTTTGATGTGAATTTAATTTCAAAGCGATTCATGATAGCCTCTGTTTCACTGCAGTTTTTAATCCTTTAATAAAGATTTATTATTCACAGGTAAGCCCACAAGTTTAGGGATACTTGAAAAGGAACTTTTTTGCGGGAAAAAAAGGATCACATTTTTTATTTAAAATTGCAATGAGTGGTCAAAAAGGGTTGAACCTACAAAGGTCTATTATTTAGAAACCACCTCGCCTTTGTTCCATTAGCACACTGTGTTACCTAATGTAAGTTTGCAATGGCAAAAGAACTGATCAAAGCCATTACGCTGGCACAGCTGAAAACTCATGCTGATTAAAGAAGCAACAAATTTGGTTATTCGAGTGTCTTCGCAGAATCCCTAACAAGATACTTGAGGAGTGCTTGGCACCATATTATTGAGGATGATGAAGGAAATGTGATCGTTTGGGGGTGTTTTGGTGGTGCTGAAGTGGAACATTAGTACAGGATGAAAGGGATCTTGGACAAGAAAGGCTCCATTTTGCAATCTTTGGACTCAAGCCAGTTTCCTCCACAAGAGGACAACAAAACAAAGCCAAACTCCAAGCTATGCTAGAGCTATTTAAAGGCGAGGAAGTCAGCTGGTCCCAGTGGCTAATTCTCAAAATGTCAAGTCTTTTGAACTGTAGAGGGAACCTACAACACAATGGACAATTATCCCATCGACCTATTTTCATCCGCTTACCAAACTCAAGGTCACGGGGGGGCTGCAGCCTATCCCGGCTTGGACGTTTATTCTACGAAAGCTAAATCTTAAGAATATGTCTTGACTCTTGATGCACCAATCCAACTTTTTCCAGGTCTTTAACCATCTGTCAATACTAAGTGCAGAATTGGTACCAGTGTTTAATTAACAACTTGTATGCATAGATGTGAGAAACAGGCTGGGACTCGTTCCTTTAAGTGTAAAGTAACATGGCTTGAACAGTGCTTTCACAACTTTATAAGTGTAATGAAATATAAATTTTCTAAAACTGCATTTAATAGTGAACAGTGAACTCTAACAGGGTTTTTTTCAGATTCCTCTATTCTGCAACGTTACCTTGTGGTGTGTCCCAAAGATCAGTCCTAGGACCTGTCTTGTTTACATCCTGAGTGCTTTTGCTTATAATATTGTGTCATGAAACCAGACAGAGATGTTCTAAAATAATAAAGTTTTATTAACAAATAATAACGTCTCAATACACATACTCTCAACTTAAAGAGCCAGCAACGCCGTCAAACAGATAGTACCAAGGAAACAAAGGAAGCAGCCACAGCAACAAAAGCAACAACTACCAACCAAAATAAGGGAGGCACTTCCCACTTCTCACACTTCTAACAACTCCTCACCACATGGAGACACTTCTGGGGCCCACAAGCCCGTCTACTCACTACTCACAGGAGCCAAAACCTAAGGACCTCCAGGTAGAGCCACAGAGGAAAAACCACCACACTCACAGCTCATCCCCAGCTTATATAGCCTCAGAATTGATTGTTGACTAGGCTCAGGTGATAAACGAGGCTAATCAAATGCAGCTGTGACCTGGGGAGAGAGAGGAGTGAGAGGGAGAGGTAGGAGTGGCAAGAGAGGAGGCACAAGGGCAGTTTCAGGAGGACCTGCTAGGGCCGTAACATATTGTTATGTAGATGGCATCCAGCTCTACATATCAATTTATCTCTCTGTCCACCTTCCTACCTACCTGTCTCTCTCTGGCATCTTTATCTCCAGGATGACTTAAAAGCTTGCAGACATTCTATCTTCAGTTCGACCAGGTCTTACTTTTGATCAAGCGTTCAATTTTGATGTGTCTTGTATGAACCTGCTTTAATCATCTGTGTGTGTTTCAGTCTGAAAAATGTGGAATAGTTCTCATTAATCACTGATCAATAATTATGATTCATTATTCCTTTACCAGAGAAAATCATCTTAGGTTGCCTAAAGTCAGTCCACAATCGTGCCGGAAACCAGGTTCTAAAAAAGGTCTACATCCATATGTAACTACTAAGACTCTGAGGTCAACTGATCTATGCTCAGTGGTGGTATCCTGGTCCACTGGCCCACTGTGGTAAAGACGGAGATAAGGATGAAGGCGAGCTATGCCAAAAGCTGTGGGTAGTGACTGAAATAGAAAAAGAATGAGATTATGGACACAGTCAGCAGATTTTAATTCCCTGTGATGGGTGTCAGGCTCTTCCTTAGAAACAGGGTAAAGAGCTCAGTCAGAGGAGCTAGAAGAGGTGATTCAGGCCTCTCTCTGAGATGCCTTTCCAGACACAGGTGAGGTCTTTGGAGCCTGTCTAACCAGGAGGAGACTGCAGGGTCTCCTCCTGCAGTGTCCAAGATATTACATGCCTCGGCTGGTTTGGGGCTCTTTTCATGTCCCCCAGAAGAGCTGGAGGAGTTGGCTACAGAGAGGGAGGACTTACCCTCCATAATCTGCACCAACCAGACAGTCTAGTAAACCATACTGTACAGAGCGCAGGATTCAACCAGTTGTTAAAAGTCAGTGAAATTGAGTAAGCTACACTAATCAGCGGAGGCAGTTAGACAACAAGAGGCTGAGTGTGCTTTGATGCAAGCAGACAGGGCCTTTTCTGAGGCATTCACATGAATTAGGCTCAAAGTGAGGCTCGTCGTAAAATGGCACACCTGTTCCTTCCGCGCCCCAAGGACTGGCCCTCCCACCGAGCTGAGTACAGTAGCGCTTCAGAGGCTTGCCTGGAATCTCTTAGAAATGTATGGACTAAAATCTTCACTGTTGTGCTTCTTAACTAGCACGTATTTGATTGTGCATTTGCTCGGGTTTACAGTCTGTATTGAATAATACTAAAATGCAAAATTATGCCTGATAAACAGCTTTCCTGCTGAAGTTTGTGTCTGATTTCAGTGGACAACATCACAGAGCTATTTTCTCTGTTCCTAAAACAGCCATTTCAAAACATACAAAGTTGGTATTAATCTGTCAGAATTATTGGTATCCAAACAAATCAGAACTGTTTATGACCATATGATGTGATATTACATTTACATTAGATTAGATTTTTTGTGGTCCAAATATAATTTGTGTGTTTGGAAGGTGCATCTCTCAGCTGACTGCATATTTAATACAGGAAGCGTTGTCTTCTGTCTTCTGCTGTATTGTGCTTTGTAAGTAAATTTTCCACATCTCAAAGGAATTGAGCTTTAAGGCAGCACAGATGAAATTTATAAGAGCTGCAGGGATATTTTTGGTATTTTACAGAAATCTCAAATGATGGATGTATAAGGTGGATTTGCAGCAGAAACAGCAAGAATACTACAACATATCAGTTTTCCAAAGAATGTCGATATAAGAATATAAACCAATCACACAGTTTTTACTAGAGTTACACCCAAATATTCATTCATCAATCATTCATGGGTAGGCTGTTGTGTTTTTCTTATATATTATATTATATGACCTGTAAGCTCCATCCCTCTCACTCACCTCAACCATCACAAACTTCAGTTCACCACATTGTTGCCTACTATCAGTAGATTTAGCTGTTTTGCCCTCATCCCTTCTCTACTGCTTCACAATGAAGAGCGCAGAGGGCAGCGGTGCACGCTGAGAGAGAAAAAAATGTAAAAGACCTTTTTAACTTTCTTTCTGAGTGATCATTTTATATGTAAATGTAGGCAAAATCACAGCACAACCTTTGCCAGGGGAAGGCTGGTTATTTTCTCTAAAGGCCACAAAAAGGAGATTATTTTGTAAATCCTCTGAAAAGATAACTATGCACCATACATCTATATTACTTGTCATGGCGCTGTGTGTTGGCAGGCAGAGGTGAGGATCCTAAGGCAGGATTCAGGCAGAAAGTAAGCGCAAAATCCACAGCTTTATTGCTGGCCACAAAAACAAAACCATGAAAACACAAAAGGAAACACACAGGCATGGATATGAGGGTACGACGCAAGAGCGAGTACAGGAGAACACAGGGCTTAAATACACAGGGAAGTAATTAGGGAATAGAAAACAGGAGGGAGACACAGCTGGGAGAAATTGGGGCTAACGAGACGAGGGGAGCAAAGCAAGATACACTGACATGACACCTGGACTATCAAAATAAAACAGGAAACCAGAACAAATCACAAAGACGCAAACTAGACACAGAAATAAATCCACACAAACCCTGCTAACAAAACCCAAAACCAAAACCACAATCATAATTCTCATGAACATGAAAACACCAAACCCAAAACCCCAAAACACTCCATAATGCAAAAATAAACGAAAACGTAAGAAACTCAAAATGCTGGGTCGAACCGACCCAGAACCGTGACATTACTGGGTACATGTGTACAGCCAAATGCAGCCCTGCCATAAGGTTTACTTTTATTCGTACAGATAGTTATTCATATTCATACTCTACTTGATGAAAAAGAAAAACAACCTGTTTTCATTCCTCTTTGTATCATTCTGCTCTCTCGGCTGCTGGAACATAAAAGCCTGAATTGTTTAAATCTATTAAATTCCCAGAAATCCAGCACTTCTTACACTGCATACTGTTTCTGCTTAATAAATAACAAAACAAAAGAAAATGCCTTGGTCACCCTAAAGTGAAAGAGAAACACAATGCCACCTAGATCAACAAGAGCAAACACTTGAAAAACAAGAAGAGCTCTCAGAGTGTATGGTCTTGCAGCCTAGGCCAAGAGCCTTTTTCACTGTCTTGAAATTTCACAGAAAGTTATCTACATACAGATCTAAATTTAATGTGTTCTTCCACAGACTATGATCCACCTCCCTGTCAGATTTTATGAAATACAACCTTGTGGTTTGAGTTTAATCTTGCTAAAAGTTTGTAGGGGCAAACAAATGTCACCTTAGCGGAGTAAAAAACAATACATTTTTGCAGAATTTTGTAGAGACCTGCAGCACTGTGCAAAAGCCCTTAGTTATTCCTGTTATTCCTTCTTTCTTTATATTTTTCTTCCAAACAGCCAGACTTCATCATTTTTGAAAGTGGTCATCAGCAATATATTTCCAGGCTTTTCAAAGCGTTTCTGTGGATACTGACTGCTTTTTCACTCATTTTCCATCCAGTCCTTGTACCTGACCATTTTCAGAGGAATGTTTTTGTCCTCGCTATTTGTTAAGCCACTTAACACTGAGCAGTGAATCAATCTGAGATAAAATGGCCACCTAACTCAAGGGTTGAACCAGACAACAGAAAACTTGGCAAAGAAAAATTTTGAAATTGTTTCTTTAGACACTTTGTTACTATTGGGACTCTCACAAAAACACATACTTTGTTGCTGTTTCTTTGGCTGAATCTGTGAAAAGTGTCAATTAAAAATGATAATAGATCGTACTTTTCTGCCAACAGGATGAATCCCAGACAGCTTTTTGTCACAAACGTAGTATATCTCAGCAAGGTGTTCACTGTGCCCTTAAAAAATTTTTTTTTAAAAATGAACAATTGGAGGACAAAATAAGAAGTGGCATGCCTAAAAACCTATCTACAACAGGTGAATGCAATTTTAAACTCATGTAAATTAATAACAACAGAAAAAATTTCCACAAAGACCCAGCATAGGACCTGAGAGATGCAGCTGCCTGCTGTGAACATCTACTGTTCACTGAAGCCTCATCAGAAATGGTGTCAATGGTGGGGCGGCTGTCAAGAAGCCATTCCTATTGAAGGAAAGGGAGTAAAAACATCTGGGTAAAAAACACACAGTCATGGATTGGCCTCCCCTAAGGCTGAACCTCAACATCATTGAAGCAGTGTGGGATCATGTTGACAGAGAACAAAACAAAAGGCAGAAATACTGAAAGAAGAGCTTTGAATGTCCTTCAAGAAGAAGCCTTAAAGAAGCCTGGAGAACTATTGCTGAAGACTACTTAAAGAAAGCTGACTAAGATAGTTCAGGCTGTGTTGATGAAAGAGGTGCCATACCAAATATTCACTTTCAAGCTCATTATCATAATTAGTTCATATATATATATATATATATATATATATATATGAACTAATATATATATATATATGCTTGCACATTTCCCTTTAATGGGCCTATTTCACCCAGCAAAATATAAAGAAGTGAGATGTGGTTCAAGTAATCTATGCAGTCACTTCTGCTATGCATGTACGCTAACTCAACAGTGAATATACCAAGTGCATGCCTGGAAGTCATCGACACATAATGTATGCAAATATAAAGTATAAATGGATGAAGCAGAACACGATTAAGTAAATAAAGCCTACAATTTCATAACTTGAGGGAGGATTTGTGTTTTCATATGGAAAAACATGACTTTCCTCACCTTTTTAAGTCCTGTGTTTATCTATGCAGCTCTATGACTTACTGTTCTAATTGTGGCTCTAGTGGTCAGTTCCCAGATGCTGTGCTGTCAGGAATGAATCAGGTGATACAGAAAAAGAACACACTTTCATAGCTGGGAGCGGCACAAGATACTGTTAACCTTGTACTGTTGGGCGCTGAGCAAAACTGGGGATTAAAACTGGGGATTAAATATTTTGCTCGAGGGTACATGCAGAAAAAGTTGCTGATGGAGAGGAAAACACTTCTCCGCAACTAGATTTTCCCAGCTAGTCTGGGATTTATTTCATGCATGCAAAATGTGCAGAAAATGGGAATTAAAGTTTTCACATCAAGGATGAGAGACAATGGCCTCCCGTCATCTCCCCGAAGAGAATTATTTGAATATCAATACAGGGATCCCGTCTGTTCGAAATATCCCTTTTCAGCCACAATGAGACATGGAATGTTTTGGAGGTAACAAAAAGGAAGCGAGAGAAAGACGGCAACAAAGAGAAAAAAGCGGGATCGGGGATGGATACACAGACTCAGATGGGTAAATAAGACAAAGGTGGAGAAAAGACTGCGGAGCAAAAGGGAAAAGAGAAAGAGAGATTTAGTTTTGACAGGAGGCGAAGAAAGACTGAGGGAGCATGAAAGCGGCAGCTCATCATTAGCGGCGTCACTCCCTTCCAACTCCCTCTTTGTCATTCAGAGACACATCTGCATCCGAGCATCTAAACATTATTGAATAGCCCATGGAGCTGTGAAGCGGAGAAGACAGGTGGAATTGCATTCTAACGCCTCCAATTAAGCCGATCAATAACGGCCTGTTGGAGTCTTGTGGGCAGCATGAGTGGAAGGGAGATGGGAGCCAGGGGGAAACAGAGGCACGAGGGTCGGGGGCATAATAAGGAATCCAGCATGGGCTGATCCAGGAAGAGACAAAAGAGGGAGGGGGAGAAACGAAAGAAAGGGAGAGGATGTGGGAGAGCAAAGAAATTGGATAGAGAGGACAGTTCAAAGTCAGATGAAGGATAGAAGAAAAAAGTGGTGAAGAGTGATGAACAAGAGGGGAAGAAGAGGGAAAGTTTGATTACGGCAGATGGTCAGATTATTATTGTGCTGCGAGACGAGCTGAGGAGGGCACAGGTGGACAGAAGAGGGGGAGAAAGCAGGGGTAACACGCCACTTGAGCAGAAAGAAAACAACATCTCACCACTCTCCTCCCCACCCCTCTCGGTGATTTCCCCAGAGAGGAGGCGGAGGAAAGGAGCAGTGGCAGGGAAAGAATTTTGCTTGTGGCTGAAAATGTCTCTTTGTGTCTTGCTGCTGTTGTAGTTTAACAGCATCCAAATGAGCAGGGGTGTCATAAATACGCCTTATCACAAAAAAAAGAAGACTTTTAAGCAACGCGTGTCTGTCACCTGTTACGAAATCATGCTCTTCTTCACCCCATTAGGTTCCCTCTTTGTTGTTTGGCTTGTGCATCAGCAAATAACACGAGAACAAACGCCAACAGAGCGAGATGCATTGGGGATAAATGGCATCAAGCGGAGTCACCACTTGTGTGTTTAAACGCTCTTTGTGAGGGTGTGTGTGCACGCGGGCCCCTGTTTGTGAAGCGATAAGCTCGGCTCCAAAAACATGCAAAGCACATTTTTATTATAAACACCAGAACTGAATCTGTGCAAGCAAATAAGCCATTTCATGCTCAGCGGGAGCTACAGGTGTTGACCTGAATATGCATGCATTCACTCAGTCACACACACACACGCACGCACATGCACGCGCGCACACACACACACCTGTGCGCATGAACACTTTAATCAGAACGCCCACAAACATTTCTAAATCCAACTTTTAGAATGGCATCTAAAAGCAAATTACCATCATGTTTTCCCATTTCTTTATCCATTACTAGACCTCCAGTGCTGCATGCTACGCTGTCCAGGTGCTGGACAGCGTAGCATGTCCTGTAATTATACTTCATGAAAATATTATATTGTGTGTTAAAGCATTATTCACTAGAGGATTCAGCATGCATCCTCTGGTGTGTCACTGTTTAAGCTTAGCCACAGTTACACCTGCCTCTGCAAGCCACTTTGAGACCCATTTCCACCCTGGCTCCTCCATGTTATGCAGCAACCTCAGTTCCAGAGCTTGGTACAATGTGTAAAATGAAACTTATGCAAATGTTCAATAATGAAGATTAGTAATTACTTATCTGCCTGCTTTCTTGGGTGTTTGGCTGCTGGTCTTTGCATCCCTGCTGCTTTCCCACACTATCAAACTCCATGTTCTAGTCCAATCATCTTCTTCCCTATCATCTTTGAGTCAATCAGCCTCGACTCTGAGTGGCTTAAACCTTTGTCATTTTCCATTTCAAACTCATGTTTATGAAACTCACCTCCTTCCTGTCTCCACCCCATATCAGTCAGAGCTCCATCACCATCTTCATCTTCACCAGCACAAGCATCAGTTTCTGTTATGTTCAATTCTTCCAAATGAACCTTCCTTATTAAATTATAGGTTAAAAAAGATTGCAAGAATTTAAATACTATAAACTCATATTTCACCTCTCCATCCATCCATCCATCCAACTTTTTCCGCTTATCCGGGGCTGGTTCGCGGAGGCAGCAGCCCAAGCAGTGAAGCCCAGACCTCCGTCTCCCGAACCACCTCAGCTGACTCCTTTTGATGGGAAGGAGCAGCGGCTCTACTCTGAGCCGCTCCCGAATGGCCAAACCTCTTACCCTATCTCTAAGCCCATTTCCCCCACTTGTATCCACGATCTCGTTCTTTCGGTCACTACCCACAGCTCGTGACCATAGGTGAGGGTAGGGGCGTAGATCGACCAGTAAATTGAGAGCTTCGCTTTTACAATCAGCTCTCTCTTCACCACAACAGATTGGTACAGCGTCCGCATCAGTGCGGCCTCCAGCTATGGAACGGTTCTGAGTGTGAAGTAGTGAGAATGAGAATCAGCACCTCCAAACCCGAGGCCATGGTCCTCAGCCGGAAAAGGGTGACGTGCCCAGTCCAGGTTAGGGACGTGTCCCTGCCCAAGTGGAGTTCAAGTATCTCGGGGTCATAGTTCACCCACAAAAGGAAAAAACATATAAAATTGCTGTATGTTTTAAATTTGATGGAAGCAAGATGTCTCGAGAAAAGTTGGGACGAGGGCAACAAAACGCTGGAAAAATAAGTGGTGCTAAGAGAAACAGTTGGAGGAACATAGTTGGCAGCAGGTATGTGACATGACTGAGTATCAAAAGAGCATCTTAGAAAGGCAGAGTTTCACCAATCTGGAAATAAGGACTGTGTCTACAGATTTTGGAACAATTTCAGTAAGATTTTCCTTAATATCAGCAAACGAGCCTGATAACGTGGAGAAATCTCTCTATGCAAGGGGCAAAAATCAGTGTTGGATGACTGTGGTCTTTAGGCCATCAGGTGGCACTACATTAAAAACAGGAATCATTCCTGTCATGTAAAACACTCAATAGGTTCAGAAGAATGGCAAAGGCGATAGGTTTTGACAATAAGCAAAGAAAAAGTCATTTGTGAACATGATCCAGAACTGACCCAGAAGTGTTGAGCACCTAAAATCCTATATCAGACAAGAATAGTCCAACTATGTTCTATGGCACTGCTGTTAAAAGAAGACGTTACACAACATGTTACAAACATGTTACAAACATGGCCCAGTGTCGACATTTTTGAGACATAACGGTGCCATCAAAGTCAAAATGAGTTCCAACTGAAATCCATGGAATACATGACTGTTGCTTAGCTTTAGTTAAGATCAAAAAAGTAACAGCCAGGTTGCAGGCATTAGAAAATAACAGCTTCACATTTTTATTGGTTGTTCTCAGGTTCATTCTAAGCTTCAAGTTATGCATATAATAATAATAATAATACTAATAATATGCTTTACAATTCCACTATTCATTCACTCTCACACACTGGTGGAGGCAAGCTACAGTTGTAGCCACAGCTGCCCTGGGGCAGACTGACAGAAGCAAGGCTGCCATATCGTGCCATTGGCCCCTCTGGCCAACAGGCGGTAGGGTAAAGTGTCTTGCCCAAGGACACAACAACCAGGACAGAGAGCTGGGGGGATTGAACCAGCAACCTTGCGGTTACAAGATGAGCGCCCCAACCCCCTGCACCACGGTC
>VUQR01012088.1:0-15399 GCA_015108515.1 Hemichromis elongatus
TAAATTATTGATTTAGTAGCCACAATATCCTTGCCTGTGAAGCCATTTTTATGCAACGCAGTGATGGCTGCACGCGTTTCTTTGCAGGTCACCATGGTTAACAATGAAGGAACAATGATTTCAAGCATCACCCTCCTTTTAACATGTCAGGTCTGCCATTCTAACCCAATCAGCCTGACATAATGATCTCCAGCCTTGTGCTCATCAACATTCTCACCTGAGTTAACAAGACGATTACTGAAATGATCTCAGCAGGTCCTTTAATGACAGCAATGGAATGCAGTGGAAAGGTTTTTTTGGGGATTAAGTTCATTTTCATGGCAAAGAAGGACTATGCAGTTCATCTGATCACTCTTCATAACATTCTGGAGTATATGCAAATTGCTATTATACAAACTTAAGCAGCAACTTTTCCAATATTCATGTAATTCTCAAAACTTTTGGCCACAACTGTAGAGTTGGCACTGTCATGGTAACACAAAACTGCCAGGCTGAGCAGCTAAGAGGTCCACGAAGGATTCGTAGACATTTTTTTTTTCCCCTTCCTTTCCTGCCGTGCACTGTGCTGTTGGGAGAAAATAAATGAGGTGACAGTGTTTGTCTATACATGTGACTTTTGTGAAGATGAGATCATATTTTGGGAAAATCAGCTGGTTACAAAAGAGTTAATACTTTTGTTAATTATGAAAACGTAATTGCATGGCTTACAAAAAGAGGAAAAAAGGTTGAGATCACTCCTGATCTCACTCTAAGCTAATGGGAATGAGACCTGCTGACACACATTTAATAGCTGGGGTGCGGTCAGGCCAGTAGCATGTTTCCTCCTGGTGTGATTCATTGTAACCATAGTTTAAGGCTGTTCATAGTTGCTATAGTAACACTCTTCGAAAGAGGCAGCATTACTAGAAGTTTCGAGCCAGTTTAATCTTTATTTTCCTCAGCTGAGGACGTGTATTCTACCACAGATAAATACAGATATTACACCATCGTGCTGTATTAGTTATGTTTGAGTGCACACAAAGCCTTTTCTCCCCATAATTCTGTCAACATAAAAAATATTACTGAATTTTTTTTTATTAATTCATAGCAAATTTGAGGCCCAGAAGATACTTCAGAGGACTCTGGCTTGACCTAGGTCTGCATCTCCTCCTCTTCTTCCTCAGCAGATTGGTAGTGTCGGTACTCCGGTTTCAGTTCCCAGGTGCTTTTGTGTGCACCTTTGCTGTTGTATGTGCCGATTTCCCTCATGATTTCTTTCAGGTAGGTCTGTGGCAGACACAAGAAGCAGCTTGAAAATTGGTGCATTTAAACAGATGTGTTGCATGATTTATGGACAATTTGTTGCTAACTGAGCAGAAGGAGCAAACATTTGCACCTTGGTACTTAAATGACAAAAGACAAAAGAATGCCTACGTTTTTAGGTTCACACCCACTTTTTCCTATGCTTGTGCTAAACCTGTTGCCTCATATTTATCTTTAAGTACCAGTTATTAGTATATGACACTACTGGCAGCTGGTGATTAGCTCCCTGTCTTTGTCTGCTGCCTGATCCACAATACTCCAAATCCACATGCCTCTTCCTGCATGTGGTGGGTCCACAGGAGGGCCGTCCCACATAGAGGTGGGTGGAGCTCACAAAGGGCTCAGAGAAGAACCACAACTCCTTCACATCCAAAGACGCCAGCTCAGGCGCTTCTTTGGTAAGCAGTCTATGGCGCCTCCCAGGTGAGTAGTTGAACTTTGAGGCGATCCAGCGCATATAAGAGAGACTGGATCTCCATCTCCTCAGGATGGACTGGAGGTACTGTGGTGGTGACTACTGCTTAGAAAATAAAAAAATAAAAAAAATATTATAGGGTCTAATTAATCACTGATCTGTTTACACAATCACTCTGCTATAAGAATAATAGATTTCTAGCTTCTGGCGTCCTTTTTTCCCCTCAGTTATGGATCAAACATATTCCCAGAGTACTAAAAAGAGCTCTACTGGAAGAAGTAGTTAGTCTAGGGTTAGGTATAATCATTTTTTTGGTTCAGGGGCGTTCACGCATTAAGTGAACAGCAGAAACTAGAAACCACAAGAAGTCTATGACATTAGCAACTTCAACTGATAGCAGGAGAAATAGGTGCAGTGTGTGGGTCCTGAGTTAAACTTTTCTGTACTTCAAGGTAAGCGATTGAAGTACCATCAGTAAAACTGCCACTGATAAACATGACAGGGTGGCAAATATGGTAGTAGGTTACCAAGGCAACTGGATAATCCTAATAATCAACCACCAGCTACAAAGACGTGTGCAGTGAGCAAATATTTCCCTTTAGGCACAACAACAAGCCTGGTTTAGCTCTCAGGGGGTTAGAGTGAACCTGATATGCTTTTATTTATTTATTTTTTTCAAAAACCATCTATAGCAAACTAGTACAATGGTAAAAAAAAAAAATATTTAAGGATAATATCAAACAAGTTTCATATAAGATACACAGACTGTTCTCTACTCTCTGGTGTAAACTGGTGTTTTTTTCAAGTTAAAACATACCAGGAAATTATGTAAAATGTTATTTAAATGTAAGTGGTGCTGTGGGTGCTTGTTTTCCATCTTTTCTTCTTACTTTAAATCTTGCACTAACAATAACTTTTGTTTAATCAGCAAGCAGTAGCTGTGGGCTACTCTTTAGCAGATCAGACAGTCCTCTTCAATGACCAGCAGGTGTCTCTGTCGAGCTTGTAATGATGCGGCCACCAACTGATGAATAACCGTAATGTGCTTCAAGACTTTTCATAATGGGCATTTCGGTTACTTTAGTTCAGTTAATTTGAGTGCTGGCCAAGTGCTTTAGGAGAGAAATGATGGTGTGGAGTGTATTGGGGCGTTTGACTCCTACTCAGCCACTGGTTATGCAATCAGATGCAATCAGAGGGAGAGGAGGACCTAAAGGTCTCATCAGCACCTACACATTTCTGTTCACTGCGAGCTGGAACGAATCCACTGCACTGTATCGATTCATGGCGTGTGTGTGTGTGTTTGTGTGCATGCGTATGCACACGTTGGCCCAAATTTCAGCCACAACAGATAGTGTGAACAGGCATGAACGTCACGCCGTGGGCGATTTGTTCAAATTTAACAAAGCAAGGTGGATAGTGGGCAGGTGTATTGTTTTTTTTTTTGTTAAATGCTTTTTACAGCGATACTGTTGCATGTGTGCATGTTTGAGTGTGTGTACACGCTGCCTTTTCACATGGGTTTGTGTGCGCGCATGCTGCTCACCACAGGTTGTTTGGTGATGTCCACCAGTGCCTTAATGTTGTAATACTGGTGCTTCTCGAAGGCCGAGAAGAGCATGTCCAAAACGAGCTGACGTTCGGCTCTCACCATCTTCCCCTCCGTCTTCTTTTTCTTCTCATACTCCACCTTGTAGCCAAACTCAGTATATTAACTAATGATAGTGACATTAATGACAGTTACAATACTATATATCCAGAGAAAGAAAGCTAAAACCATTTCAGTTTGATTTACACACCATAACTTGTGCGCTGTATCTTTTCTCCTGATTTGAATCAGGGACTGATGGCACACTTGTTGCGTTTCCCCCCTTGGCTTGTTCAATTTTCACATAGAATTCAAACTGAACCAAAATGCATTTGTGAAAGCCAGAGTCTAGGACCTAAACCTGGGACCACTTTGCTGTTATCCTGGAACAACTTCTGAGGTCATATCAACACAAATTAACCCCACAAAAAGGGGAAAATGAGCCACAACGCAATTAACCTGCAAGACCACAGGCATGAGAAAACAGATGGGTGTAGCATCTGTATCTAAAAAATTCAGAAGTGAAGCTTAAACTTGCATTCTTCCAATGACCAGAAGGGGGCAACTTTTTTGGCTGCAAAAAAAAAAAAAAGTATGAGGAAATTACCGGAAGAAATAATTTTCTGACAGGATTTTATTAAATCTTTATTTCTCATTAAATCTTCTTTAATACAGAATTACTTTGATTACCGAATAAAGCAAGGTATGCTTTCTGGGCAGAGCTAATTAGTGAATTTGACCAGTGTCCTGGTGGGCTGTGAAGGTACTGCAGGTGGGAAATGTTTTTAAATTGGTTTAAATGAAATATTTAACATTTTTAGCACATTTTAGCAGTTAACACATTCACCTAACACTTGAAAGAACTAGAGAGAAATGGTTAGTTCTTACAAAATTTCCAAAAATGTAATTTAAAAGAATTTACTGTAATGCTGTAAAAGAAGAATGGGATGAGATGCAATTTAATTTAATTTAATTTAGTTTTAAAATTTTGACTCCAAATGCTTTTTCAGCCATTGTTTAGTATTTAGTTTAAAATTTGCTTGAAATATTTATATTTTTAAAAGGAACTAAATAAATGTAACAAAGCTGAGGAATTAAAAAACAAATAGAGCACTGTTTTTCTTCCATTTCTGACCTATTTTTAAACTCATGTTATATCTCATCTTTAGCTGGGAAAAGAACGTAATCCTGAAAAATAAAGGTGCTAATGGAGAATCAATTTAAAAATAATCAGAAAATCAAAATGCATTATAGAAAACACAAAGAAAATTATTATCTGCCTGTGTGATGAAGAGATTGATGAAGTGATGAAGGCTGGGCCACTAACACATTTCAAACTGTGCTGTCTGAAGTTTGAGGTGATTCACCCTCGTTGAGAGAGACTTTAAACTTTCTTTATAAAAGACCAAAAGATGAAGGTCGACCTCCTAGCTAGCAACATTGCGTCAGCACATCTCCTTTTTAACCCCTACAATGCCAACTGTATCGTATTTGATTCATGGGTTTTTGAGACCTCTACATCACCAGTGGCATTTTTTTCCATGCCCCGCTACTGTGAGCAGTAAACAATAAATACAAATTAAAACTCACATATACACATTGATATTTAATTTCTTTTTTTGCACTTTGCACCAGACTTTACAGGATTAAAACCATTTTATCAAACAAGTGATACCGTGAGTCAAACTAGTTACAGACACACGCATGCAAGGATTGCTGATATTACTTCTCACATTGAAATCATGGTTGGCCACAGGCTTGAAGATGGTGGTGACGGCTCTCTCCAGCTGCTGTGACAAACGCTGAGGCTTGATGGACTCTTTAATCTGCAGTCTGACACACACACACACACACACAGAGTGAGAGAGATGGAAAGTTTCCTCTATCATCTGTGCTCTAACATCTAATGTGATCTCAGCTGACAGATTGGCCTGTTGGCACAAAACACAAACACACAAACACACACAAAACTGTCATCACCTTGGGCTTGAGCTAAGCAAACAAGTAATGGCAGCTGCTTTGCTTGAAGACATCCTGCTTTCTATGTATTTTTTTTTTTGACTTTCATTAATCTTGACTCACATTTCTTTTTTAATATAGTTTGACCATCAAATCAAACAGCGAAGCACTCTGGCTCCCTGATGTCCTGCCATAATGACTGTGATAAGTGATATTGGCCACAAGCACTCTTGCTTCAGTGCTGCCATTAGTGAAGCCGACTGTCCTCCACATTTATAAATAAATCCAATAATCACCATAATGGATCTAATGCATATATGTATTTGATTGAAATTTTTCACTAGTGTGCTGAAAAAGGTGGCAAAGAGTTTCACATAATCACTTGAAAATGTAGCAAAACTGTTCTTGAACTGTGTCCACACACACAGACGCCACCATGACAACATAATGTCCTTCATTATCTTGTGGCCTGAAATGATGGAGGGCCATTTGTCAGCTGCTGTCCAACTGGGAGATTAAAAAACTGGATCCAAAAGTGAAGAATTTTCTTCTTAAGTTTGTGTCAAAGTACAAATCAGACAGATCTAAGTTCAGTATGTGCTCTATGTTAGATAAATACTGCCATACTATAATGTTTAAGGAGAATCTCGGCTTTATTATGAACACACACCGACCATGTTAGAGACAGAGGACCGAAGACTGCCACAGGAAAAAAACATTTTTTTTTTTTTTGCACTTCAGCCTTCAAGGTGCATTCTGTTAGTCCTAATGTGCCTCGCTGATTTGATGGCCAACAGAGGAAGCGTCTCACACACTGCTGTGTTTTGTGTTTGCCTTTGGTTGGTTTGTAGCAGTGCATCTGCCACAGTGATGCTGTTGCTATAGCAATGCCATCCTCTAACTCTGGCTGGAATAGCATAATCCAATGAAGAGGAGACAGAAACCAGTTTGGAAATAAACGGAAAAAAACCAACAAAAAAACAGCCAGAGTGGACTCGAGTGTTTAGTGTACACAAATTAACAGTTGTAGTCGTGATCTTGTCAACGCACTGCCAACTTGTCTACTCATGTTGGAATTAATTCACAACACTTGAATAGATTTCGTGCTTTTCAGGGGTGAAAGAAGCAAATTCAACAGCACGCTTCCAAAACAACAAATACACCCTTACTGCTTTGTGCATTTGATGTACATTTGTGTGTTTGACGCCCTCCAAATTTCATACTTTGTTACCAGTGGACCTCTAAAATATCTGATTTTGATAGACCACAATCTGACTTCCCTAAACTTGCGGAATTTTTATACAGCCTCCTATTTTCAGGGACTGAAAAGTAATTAGATAAACTAACATAATTTTAAATATGAGGATTGTTTTTCATACAATGAAGTCTAGAACCTATGGACACCACCAATGGGTTGCTGTGGTCTGAGATGAGATGCTCTGTGAGGAATTTACTGTAGCTACCATCAGATGCTGCTTGTTTGTTTTTTTCTGCATACAGTTTTGTATCTAATGACTTCAACTTATTTGCCTCGATAACTCCTATGTTGCTTTTGCAGTATCCTTTAGATCAATATCCTTTTTTTTCCTCTAGAGCTGTGCTTTTAGATGTTCTCTGGCAAAGTTTACTTTGGACCTCTTGAGTGTAACCTTGTGTGCCTTGCTGCAAACTTTCTGTATTTCCATTCATGAAGGTGTCTCTTGATTGTAGAATTAGACAGTGATACACCTACCTCCTTCAGACAGTTCCTAACTTAGTTAGATGTGATGCTTTTTTTAACAATGGAAATAATTCCAGTTTAGTCATCTCCTTTCCTTCTGCATATTATTCAAATCAATTGCAATTATGAAACACTGTAACGTTTAAGTTCTTGTATCACGTCATCTCATGCAAGATGAATTTAACAGCTTTCAAACTGCAGCATTTGGAAGAGGAATTTCAGTGTTTACTCACTTCTTCAGCTTCATGTAGCTGTCAGTGACGACTGGTCTGCATTCAGCTCGGTGCACCACCATCCCCTCCAGACTGATTTCATCTACAACAAAGACAGTGACTCAACTGCTTAATCATGATTCAGACACACAGATTCTGTAAGCAGACGTAAGTCTTTGTTATCCACATTTTATTGACATATAACTCAAACAACACAAAGACATTTTTATTGAACTGCAGGTATGTTTAGTGCACATTTGGAAGAATCAATTTACAGACTAATGATAGCTAACTAAAGCCAGGTAGCCAGTACTAAATATCTGTTATTTACTAAGTAAAAAAAATTGCCATCCTTCATTCTGATGGAGTTGGTATAAAAGAATGGAAATACCCAAGTAACAACCAGAAACTCTTTTTAACGTCTTGAGAACTTGAGTGAATGCACACATTCCTACCTTCAGCCTATTTTAAGTGGACCTACAATGCATGTCCTTATTTTCTATCATATATATTTTAAGTGTTGCATTTTAGATACTTAAAAAAATGGCCAAAGTTTCACTTAATGAGGTATTCATGAAAAATCTGTTATCTGACTTTAGACTGCTGTAGACTGCTTTCCAACTTAATTTTTGTTTGTTTGTTATACTGAGGTTTCCTGACATAATGAGTACATTGCTCATCAGATGTCCACCATATTGGACATAATACAACCAACTGTTGTTAGGGAAACATGTATTCCTCGACTGGTCGGCAGTGGTTCCTGAATGTTGGATGATATCAGTTTCAAAGATGCTGCTGCACAAAAAACCTCCTAGTGATTGCTTTGGTTGCTAGCAGATTGTGTGCTTGCAGACTGCTACCAAACTACTAGCTTTGCAGTAGTAAAAAAAAATGCGATGGAAAGTAGAAATGGAGATGGTTCACCTTCAAAGTAAAAGTTTTGTCTCAGAGCTGAAAACAACATATTTGAAAAGGCACAACATTTAGTTTGAAGGCAGTCTATCAACAGGTGGTTGCAGACTAGTCTCTAGGCCTCATTTCATTGCAATCATGATTTTTGTATGTTCAAAATGGTTGACAAATTAAGGTCATATAGTAGTGTGCAAAACCTCAAACCTTGGGCTTGTTTGACGTTAACTGGCAGGGTTTTCCTCGCTCGGTCACAGAACAACACCACAGCCCACCTTCTTCATCTGATTTATAAATTCTTTTCCATTAATGTTGCACAGAATGTTTGCGCATGTGTTTGCCCACTCTGCATTTAATTATTAGTTATTAGGCAAAGGTAAAGGCATGTAGCCTTGTAGATGATTGTTAAAGTTGGATCTTGTCCAGACTAAAGCTAAGGGACGAGGCTGTGCCATATGTAAAAGGCAAGTGAACTCTCTGAATTAATTTAATAGTATTTCAATCTTTAATTTAAAACAGTAGGCTATGTTATCCTACTTAAGAGCTGATATTTCAATAATAGACTGTAAATAAAAGATGAACACAGCTCCTGGACTAATCAGGAAGGAGACAAAAAACAAAAAAAACCCCCAAAAAACATTTAGGTAACACCTTGAATTTGAGTTTAGAAACAACTAGAATGACAGCAGAAAGCAGAAGATGAGGTCTTGAGTGGGGGATAGGGCAGATGAAGATGTTGATGATAAGGGACACCGTGACAGTGAAATTGAACGCGATAATTAAAGACCGTTCCACGGATGTGACAGTCTATGATGACAGCACATCACACCTTTGCTCTACACCACGTCCTTTTCTACTCAGAAGATTCTCACTGAGTGTTTACCTGCATTTTAAAGCAATAAAAACAACCAGCCTGCACGCCCACTCTCACTACCCCTGTGCATAAAAGCTTTTTGAGGATACCTCATTGAAGGTCATTTAATGTGGGGGCTGTGTTGCCCCCTGGTTTTCAGAAACCAGAGCTCACTGTTTCTAAAAACGTCAGTGTGCATTCATCAGCGGTACCATTGAGACTCGAGTAGGGCCCAACCCAACTGATTAGGAGCTTTTCCAACATAAGAGCCAAACCCCAGCTTTAACAAGGAGACATAAAACAAAATTAAAAAAAAAAAAGATACTGGTTGTGGTCATTTTGCATCTCTTTATACTCGTTTCAGCACCTCTCACAGGCAGAGTACAGGAAATGGTTGAAGAGAGCAGTTAAAACTTTGGATATTTTTGCTGTAATTTGTAGAGTAGACTTTTTTTTTTTGGTGCACATTACGTTAATTTCTCCAAAAATACACATTCAGAGATTTGTGATACACCACTGAATGTCTTCAACTGCCACAAAGCACCTGAACCCAACTGAAAATCAGTTTAGACACAGACTGCAATTTACCAACACTTTCTGTCACAGCAGGAGACAATACGCAACAAGCAGAAGTGCTTCAAAACCCAGGTGTGCGCTGCTGCTAGAAGGAGCCTCAAACACACTCTTAGCTGTAATTGCTGTCAGTGGAGCGCTACAAATAGCCAAGTGCACTGAATAAACTACGTAGCTCGTTTATCAGGAATAACTGTCTCTTTTTAACAAGTGCACCAAACTGCATAATTACAGAATTCACTCATAGAACTGGAAATGGACAAGCTGCTGTATCTGTTTGCACACGTTTAGATGCAAGGGACTTCTATTTGATCACATCCAGAGTCTTTCACTTCAAGAAACTGTACATTTCAACTAGCATAAAAGCATCAGGTGAACATATTTATAGTCCAGCCAGAACACACAGCTTGACATTTCCTGCCATTTGTCATTCATCCCGCATTAAGGTTTTTCTTTTGTTGGATTTATTTTCAAGCTGTTCTTTCGTAAGGTGCTTTAGCCAATTATTTAACTAACCAACCCACAACCTTGTTCCTGAACCATTTGATACCTCTTGTGCTCCTCTCCAATCATTACCGGGAGCCGTTTTTTGTTTTCTTTTTTGTTCAGGAAATGCCGGAGTCCAGTTGGTGAGCGTTGGCGTCAGATTGGCAGCGGCTCTCTCTATTGTGCATTGTTGGCATCGTTTGTAGCCGGACGCACAAAAAGGTCCAGAAAGCCACTACATTTTACACCCATCATTTAACAAATCCAGCAGAAAGACAGAGACGCTCAAAGGGTAAACAGAGAGAGCGAGTCTACAGAGAGCTGTAGAGGCCAGCAAATAGTTGGCGAGACATTCATAATGAATAGCCTGAGAGGCCTGAGTGACCTGTGCAGCGGAGAGACAGGCTGTCAAACTTATTTTAACAGGCTCTTCTTATTTTTGAGGTGTTGAATCCTCAGTGGTTACACACCAACTCTCTCATCCATTTCCATCTTGCGTATTTTTCCTTTTTGTCTCAGTCCCTCCTACTTAAATTGTGGGCATAATGCAAAGAAAAGATCCTTGGGATAGACGTCTCTCTCTCTCTCTCTCGGGCGTCATCCAAAGAAACGTTAGTTTCTGATGACGGAGGCGCAGCAGGATCACCTGTCAGTCTGCTTCCGCTGCTCCGCAGCATCTTTTGTTCCCTCGTGTGCGTTAGCGCAGATGATGCAGCGTCTTGTCCAGATAATTACAAGGGTGCATATCACAGCTGCCAAGGCAGTTACTGTTTTACCGATGTCTTCCCACATGTCTAAACAACGTAAAAAATATGACTCTGCATGTTGGCCCTTGAAAGTATATCCACATACTCTACTAACCCATAATGAAAGCACAATAAATTTGCACTTCACTCTTAGACTGTCCAAATCAATATGATTTATTACTTCCCTGAAACGTATAGGATTTTATATACTAAATTTAAAAAAACAAAAAACAAAAAAAAACATAAGTGAACAGTATCCATTGGAACCACTATCTCTGCTGTTATTGATGATCTCTGATGACATGGCTGCCCTTCCTGTTCTGGCCCACTTTTCAACAAGTTGGCGTTTGATCTACACACAATGTCATCCACGCTGAGCACCGTGCTGTTGGGTCTTTGGAGGCCTGCATGCAAGTGCGCCTAGGTTTCATACCCCTCTGTGTGGGCCCTGCGCAGACTTGAATGCAGAACCGTATAACAGGCTTGCAACTGCATGCCTCCACCAAGGCTGAGAATTCCCATCTTACCTAGCATGAAAACAACTGAATATAATGAGCTTCATTCACAGTCTATATGCATGTGCACATTTATGCATAAACCATGCTTATGATCATTTCAATGGCAAATTTGGAATAAATTAATACCATTTAATATGAATATACATTTAGTTATTATCTTGTAGCAGTCTTAGGTGAGGGGCCACTGGTGCAAAGATTCATAGGGTTGTTCATGTAGATATTAATGTGTTAATTCAAGTTATTGACAGTTATTGCCGTTACGTTGTGTTGGACTTCATTGTTACCGTTATATTATGATGTGAACTCCAGTGTTTTCTTGTCTGCTTGTCTTTGCCACCATGACTGAGACTGTTGTGGCAATTAATGACCTCTGGTCACTGTACATGTTTGTGGGGTTGTGTGTTTCTCATCCTAACTCATTGCAATTTTGTTGGAGTACTATCATTTTCATACTATAAAAAGTGAATCCTTACTACTTCTTTTTTTTTTTTTTAACCATAAAAACAAACAACAAAATGTCAGAATCACAATAAAATAAATAACAGGAACTATATTACTTGCAACAAACCCAAAATGTTATCATACTTTAGTTCAACCTAAGACCCACTAAAGCAAAGACTCAACAGAACTAAAATATAAAATGTTCCAGACATTCATGTTGTCCATGAATGTCTGGAACAATAAACAATAACAGCAGCGAGTTTCTCATCTTGTGGTCAGTTTCAGATATTTTTCTTCCTTTAGGCTTCTCTTTTCTCCACATTAAGTTATTATTATTGAATTGAGTTATTTATTTTACCTGGGCCATAAGTCTATGACCATGTTGGGCAGGCTTCTCTCAAAGAAAAACATAGTTGCTTCCTTTGTGATCAAGGAAACGTTCTTCCTTCTATAGAGAAATGTGGCAGACAGCAAGCGGATGGACTGACACATATTGTCCCAGAGGTGTTCTATTGGATTTAGGTCAAGAGAGCGTGGGGGCCAGTCAGTGGTATCAATTCCTTCTCTACGAACTGCCTCCATAATCTCGCCATATAAAGTCGGGTATAGTCGTGCACAGGGAGAAAACCCAGGGTATGACAGTGCATCCAAGTATTTTGACCAATAGCAGTCAGGATGCTGTTGCCTAGCCTGTAAAGGTCTTCGCATCCCTCCGTGGAGATGTCTCCCCAAACTATTGTTGACCCACTACCAAACCGGTCATGCCAAACGATGTTACAGCCAGCATAACGTTCTCCATGTCTTCTCCAGTCCTTTTCACTGGTGCTGGGAGAGGTATTGTCTCATGCTACCAGTAGGGACACTGATCCTAGCCAAATGCAAAACCAAAGTGGAAAAATAATCAATCAGTTGCCTCAACCTGTAAAAGTGTTTTGGGGGTTGTCTCATTGTTGCCCCTCTATTGGACCTGTTGTTAAATAAACACCAAAGCAGCCGAAACTGATTAACAACTCCCTCTGCTACGTAACTGACCAGACCAATAAGAAGTTTGAATGACTTGATGCTACACTCTCAATAAAAAGAAGTCCTTCATGTTTTTTTTAGTAGTGTAGTTCTTTTATTTTAGAAAACAGGTGGACTATTTGTTGGGGACTATTATAAGCAGTGGATAAATGTGCTCTTTGTAAATCACCGAGTGCTGATATTGACTGTAAAGGCTGAACATGTCACTCAGTCATGCGGCTCATTTGTGGGGGTTTTTGGGGTTTTTTAAAATCCTTTTCATTTTTATCAATGGAGCCCTGTGAGGAACACTTGTCCGCAGGATAAGTGGCTGTATGCATGCATGCATGTATGTATGTTTGCGTATTCAGTGCTAACCAAAGCTGAACAAAAAGCAGGTGCATCGCCACAGTCACCATAGTAACCCATCACGTGTCACACAACATTTCATCAACTGCCCGCCAAAAGTCTGTTTTTTAAATCTTGAGGGGACAAACACTTACGTGTCAGAGATTTCTCACTAATGTTCATCTTTTTTTTTTCCTACTAATGGATGCAATTATGTGCAATTATTGGCTGGTGAGTGCCAGAGCAACACGCCTAAAAACACACCCACACATGAGAAACATGTGTGCACACAAGCATCGCACCACTGAGCATCCTTTGCCTTCATGCCTGTTATGAAGTAGTTGCAGTCAAACAGATTCAAGGGCAAGAGCATTGTTTTCCTCCTGCCATTCAAGTCTTCCAGTTTCCTCTTTCCAAGGCCCGAAAGAACACTGATTGTAGCAGAGAAGTGCCTTTGTAAACATGAACAGAAAGAGAGAGAGAGAGGACCAGCATGGGATGATGACTGACCACATCAAATGTAGCTTCAGGCGTCTGTGTGGGAGGAACACTTGAGACAAGCTGCAGACTCCTGCACATGGCTTTACTATAAAACTCTTGAGCGCTACATGAATGTTGTGGGCCACACCTTCAACAGACAATCGATATTTTAATTCTCCCACGCACATATCATTCACAGGGCCTCGTTACTCTTCAGTGATACGGAAATGTCATGGCTATTACTCAACCATTTCAATGAAATCATGACTATAACATAACAACCACACTGACGTGAACAGATTCTCTCTTTGTCATCCTTTTTTTTCCCTTTTCCATATTAGAATTCCTACCCAAGGAATAAAACACACGAGAATCAAGTAAATCTCCAGGTGAGGATGCTTGAATAAAGCAGTCGAGATTGTGATCCTTTACCTTATAACATTAAGTATTGTCAGATGACTGTTTTTTTGTTTAAGTCAACACTGTCAAAATATAGAAGATGGTTAAAGAATCTTCAAGGGTAAAATCATGATATGTCTTCAGAATCCGGATGTGCATGACTCGGTATGCCAGCAGATACTCATCAACCTGTCCTCTCCTTTCTGATTCATCCCGAGTGTGCACTGACTGGCTGTGGCAGTCCTGTTATCAGGTTGGATTTATAATTTAAGCTTACCAACACTGGTTTAGATGAGAAGCCTGAATCAGACTAGGCAAGTTTTTGGTCTTCTTCCTCTTTAGTATCTTTTTGCCAACAACTCCTAGCTTCCTTATTTGAATTTGATCTTTGTGAGCAATTACTTTTGTATCATTAAAAGTTATTTGGACAACAGCAGCATTGTGCAATCCTATACATTAGATTCATTTAAACCACAGACACAACCATAACATAGACTTATTGTAGCTCAGGTGGCAGAATGGAAAGGTAATACATGTGTGACTCTGGGAGATTAGATGGTACTGTACAAGAGAAAACTGCAACGCCTAAGACAACTACAGCTATCAACTGCTCTGAGAGCTAAAGCTAACCTAAACCCAGAAGGATTACAGTTGGCAACATAACCAGCTGTATAAATTTGCAAAACAACTTAGCAAGCCCAGGCATATCTGAAAGCAAAAGGTGTGTCAGTTCTCAATAATGATTTAGTACCTACTAAGGGAGATACTTTAACCTAAAACAAAGCACAATGCTCTGCAAAATATGCAAAAAACCCCCCCAAAACTCCTTGTTTTACCACTGAGTCAAAAACACAACGGTGAGTACAACCAAGCTATCAGCTGATGATCAGAATCAGAATACTTTATTGATCCCCTGGAGAAATTATTTAGGTTACAGTGCTCCAGACATTAACAAGAAAGACAAACTAAAGAAATAAAGAAATAACCACAATATATACATCCATATATATATGTACATATACTCAACAATCTTAATAAATAGCAGGAAAGGAAGAAGGAAGAACGTGTTAAGCGGATGAATTGTACAGAGAGATGGCCACAGGCAGGAATGATTTCCTGTGTTGTTCAGTGGTGCATTTCGGTAACATCAGTCTCTCACTGAACGTGCTCCTGTGACTGACCAGCATGTCATGGAGTGGATGGGAGGTATTATCCAACATTGTCTTTATCTTGGACAACATCCGCCTCTCCGACACCACCTTAAGGGAGTCCAGCTCCATCCCCACAATATTACTGGCCTTACGGATCAGTTTATTGAGTCTGTTGGCATCTGCGACCCTCAGCCTGCTCCCCCAGCATGCGACGGCATAGAGGATTGCGCTGGCCACAACAGACTCATAGAAAATCCTGAGCATTGTCCGGGAGATGTTGAAGGACCTCAGTCGCCT